>JAJJLU010000658.1:0-24631 GCA_023807065.1 Isotricha intestinalis | reverse complement strand
TACCCTGCAGTAAAGGCACATTTATTCAACTTCTTCAATAAATTGAAGCCCAAAACAGAAACGGACAGTTCAGAAGGGCGTAAACCGGGTAACTACAAGTGGTTTGAAATTCTCGACAACACTGCTTATTATAGGGAATTTGAAAAATCCGAAAAAATTATTTGGGGTCTTACAGCTGATAAATGGGCATATACACTTGATACAGAACAACACTATTTGCCAAGCAATGCATACATTCTGACCTCTGAGACCATTCCTATAAGGTTTATTCTTGGTTTGTTGAATAGTAAACTATTGCATTATTACTTTGGCTTTATTGGGGTGATGACAGCAGGAGGTGCTTATACACTTAAAGCGGCGACAATTGAAGCTCTTCCGATTGCCATTGGAAATAAAGAGCAGCAGAAAGAAATCGCATTAAAGGTTGACAGCATCCTTAATGTCAAGGCAAAAGACAAACAAACTGATGTTTCATCAATAGAAAACGAAATTGACCGCCTCGTATATAACCTTTACGGACTATCTGATAACGAAATAAAGATTGTGGAGGGCGTTTAACCCTCCACTTCTATTCTCCTGCCAGTCTGAACTCCAGTTCGTAGTTCTTTATAAAGTCTGTTTCCCCCTGACTTAATCCGTATAGTGGACAGATGTAGTCATCTATCTCATCAATGATGGCTTTGGAACGTACAATCTTGTATTCCTTGAATGAGTCAACATTGTAAGTGGACTCTCCAGATGTTGTCCTAACATTGGCTTTAGCCTCTATGTCTGTTAGATACCGAGAATATAACTTGTCAAGATACTCAACATTCTCAGTTGAAAGCTGTGGCAGGGTGAAGTTTTCTATCTCATATGTCTTCCAGTTCAGGTTATCAGAGAAAATTTGATAAAACCAAATTCTAAAACAAAAACAACATTATTATACCAAGTATCAAGAGATGGAGATAGAACATCAACTTTTATATCAAAAGTATCAAATAAATCTTCAACAATTATAATTCTTAAAACAACAGCAGGATATAAATTTGGAGGTTATACAGCAAACACATGGGAAATTACGGGTGATTATAAAAAAGATGAATTAGCTTTTGTTTTTTCAATAGATAAAAAAAAAAATATAATATAAAAAAAGATTCTATTGGTTATGCTGTTTGTCCTTCTAATAATAAATTTGCATTTGGAGGTGGTCATGATTTTGTTATTTGTGATCAATGTAAAACTTCAAAAAACAATTATTGTAATTTTCCTTATACTTATACTGGAGGAGAAAAATCTGAATTAACTGGAGGACAATATAATTTTCTGGTTTCTGAATGTGAAGTTTATCATATTGAATTTATTTAATTGTTTATTCATATTCTAAGAATATTTATTGGATTTCTCATGTTAATCACTTTTAATTTATTTTATTCAATGAAATCAATTATCTAAAAAAGATAAACAATTCCATTCTTATATTTATTTAATCAATCAAATCTAGTTCCAAGAAAATGAATAAAAAGAACCAATAATATTATTATCTTCTTGATACAATCAATAATTGAGTGAATTTAAAATAGGTTTGTAGTAGAAATTCTTTCCTAAAATTCCTTATTATTTATTTTAATATAAAAGAAATATTACAAAATCTTATTAAAATTTTATTTTCAAAACTATTTCTATTTTTTAAGTCAAGATGAAAAATAAGTGAATTTAATCTTTTTTGATAAATAAAAAACTAAATAGTTATAATATCAAATTTTTATAAAATATCTTATATTTTTTTTAACATTTTTGTTATATATATATTCTTCTGAATCAAAATAATCACCTGATTTTATTTATAATCAATTTCCAAATGTATTATTTTTTTAATGTTATTTGAATATTTGATAATGTTTTTTTGGAGTTTTCCTTTTTATATGATAATAATAGATTTTAAAAAAAAATTACATTATAGTAAATTTTTTTATTTTATATCTCATCTATATTTGATAAATTTAATTATTATATATAATTAGCTCAATATCTAAAACTCATATAAAACTGAGAAAAATTATTATATACTCTAATAACATTTCCTCAAATATGAAAAGGGGAAATGGCAAAAAATTATTTTTAACAGATAGAATAAAAAATCATATCTAATTCCAATCCCAATAAAAAGATAAGGAACAGACCAAAAAAACTCTCAACAGGACTTAAGAATAGAAAAAGCCATCTTATCTCCCTAAATATTGTGCCCATAACCAATTATCTTCCCCACCAAGAATTGTTCTTACTTTTCTCTCTTTATTTTATTGTTCATATTTTTTTCTTTTTAATTTTTATTTTATATTTATGTATATTTTTTCACTTTTTTTTCATTTTCATTTTTTTTATTTTTATAATTTTTTTTCATGTCTTCTGAATTATCTTTTGAAAGCTATGGTATTAATATAGGTTCTTTTAAATCAATTTTTTCTAAATCTTTTAAACCTTCTAATAAATTTCAAACTCAAGTATTATTAAGCGATGATTCTTCTAGAATAATTCCTTCAATTATAGCTTATTCTGATACTCATCGTTTATTTGGAGAAACAGCAAAATCTTTATATAAAAAAAATTTTAGAACATCTTATATAGATATAAATAGATTAATGAATTTTTATGAAGATAATCTTATATCAAAAGAATCAGAATTTATGTTTTTTGGTACGTATTTAAATAATGGTAAATTTTTATGTTATAATAATGAAAATTTAGAACCTTTAGAAATATTGACAGATTATCTTTCATTAATTAATTCTTTTTATATTAAACAAGGAATAATAATAAAAAATTGTATATTAAGTGTTCCTGATTATTATCTTGAATATCAAAGATATTTATTAAAAAAAAGTTGCGAGGCAATTGGAATTAATAATCTAAAAATAATAAATGAATCTACTGCAATAACAATGTATTATGGATATACTAAATATAAAGATATGTTTGTAACTGGAAAAGTGAATGTTAATTCACAAATTCAAAAAAACATTATTTTTATTGATATTGGTCATTCTAAAACTTCTTTTATTTATTCTACTTTTACTTATGATAAATTTAAAGTAATGAAAGTAAAATGTATTCCTTTTTTAGGAGGAAGAAATTTTAATTTAAAAATAAAAGATGAATGTTTAAAATGTTTTTGTAATAAATTTAATTATAAAATAGAGGAGATAAATAAGAAATCAATTGTAAGATTATTAGAAATAATAGAAAAAGAAAGAATTAAATTAACAGTAAATAAAGAAATAATGATTAATGTGGAATCATTTGAAGACGGAGAAGACTTAGAATATCTTTTAACAAAAGAAAAGTTTGAACAATTAATAAAAGAAGAAGTGAAAGAATTTACAAATACATTTAAAGAATTTAAAAAAGAAATAAGTGAATTAAATAATGGAAAAATTCCAGAAAATATTATAATAGAAATGGCTGGTGATTTATTTAGAACTCCAATATTACAAGAAGAAATAATGAGATGTTTTAATAATAAAATATCAATATCTAAAACAATTATAGTGGATGAATGTGCAAGTATTGGTGCTTCATTAATGGGATATTATATTTTTGATAGACAAAATTTTCCTATTAGTACTTTTAAAAAAATTGAAGGGTATAATTATTTAGAAATTATTTATGATAAAAAATTGCAAAATTATGGAAATAAAGATGAAAATATTCTTAAAATTCCATTTGATACACTAAAAAACAACTCAAATATTTTATCTTTTAATTTTGATTACAAAGATCAAACTAATGGATATATACTTAAACTTGATTGTACAAATTTAAGTTATTCTTTAAATGAAAAAAATAATATATTTATTAAAAATTATTTTTCAAGTGAAGACTTAAAGGTTTATTTAAATGAAGAGAATAATTTATTAATAATTAATAAAGATTATTTTATAGATTATAAAATCAATGTTGACACAAATTCTCTTAAAACAATTATTGATCAACATAATATTAATGAAAAGAATTATTATGAGTATATTGAGAAAATGAACAGTTTATATCCTAAATTTTATAAAAGAAAAGCAGAAGCAACAGAAATAAATAATCAGTCATTAATTGGTTTTTGCTTGGAAAAAGAAAAGGAATTAAGAAAAATTCAAAACAAAAAAAATATTTCAGAAAAAATTAAAGATCTGAAAAAATTTAGAGATGAAGAATTAGAAAAAATTGACGAAAAAATTAAAGTAAAAAAAAATAAAAAAGGCAATGATGAAAAAATGAGTAAAGAAAAAAATATTGAAGAAATAAAAAGTAATAAAGATAAAAAATATGATAATAAGATATCAGAATCATCTAATTTTAAAAATGAAAGTAAAGAATACAATGAAAAAGATTTGGATTTTGAAAATCTTCAATTTAGTGGAGAAGAAGAAGAATCAAAAAAATTAGAATGTCAAAACAATAAGAATAAAAAATATGTTGTGATTGATGTAAGAGAAAGTATGGTTCCAGGATATGATAAAAATGAAAACTCTCATATTATTATTCCACATGAATTTATAAATATTTCAATGACTGATACAGATAAAGAAATTGAATTAAACGGGGGCTCTCTTTTATTGGAATCTACAATCATAAATCAAAATTAGTTAATCTCTAATAATCTTTATTAGTCTCTTTTAATAAAAAATTTAAATCATCATAAATATATTTCTCTATTTCTTTACATTTATTTTTCACAACTGATGTGTTATTAAAACATTATTTTTAAAAAATAAAATTTAAGTTTTTCATTAAAAAATTAAAGATAAATAATATTAAAATTAAAAAATTCTGCAATTATTATATTTATTTTCGTCTTTATATTCTCTTTGTGCAAAAAAAGTTTGATTTCTTTGTTCAATGGAATTTAGTATTTTTTCGCATTGCACAAACAAATTTTTATTTAATAATTGATCTATTTTTCCAAATAAAAAAATTCCAAAAGATTCTTGCTCACAGTTTTTAACATAATAATCAGTAGTTAATAAACTTTGTTCAAGAAAATCAATCATTTTTTTATTTTTTTCAATACAATCTAAATAATATTTTTTTAATGAATGAATATATTGAATTTTACAATAGATTTTTCCATTTCCAGAAGGTGAATTTCCTTTATACAAATCATACCAACTAATAACTTTTTCTTGATCAGCAAAATTTTTTAATGGCATAGAAACATACCCACATTCTCTACTTCCAATCATTGTTTGATCAAATACTGAAATTTTTAAAGTTAAATCAGGATTATTTACTTTAAATTTAAAATTTTCATTCCAAGCTGGATTATTTGTTGATTTTTTAACTAAAGTTTTTTGAGATTCATCTCCTAAAGAAACTAAAACAAATGGATCACAAGTTCCTATATTAAAATTAGGAGATAAATCTTTGGCTTCAAATATTGTTACATATAAATTTGAATTTTCTGTTAATCCATTTTCAATTTTTTTTTCATCTAAATGTTCTTGAAAAGATTTTTCATCTTTTTGATTTTGATAACTTAATTCTCTTATTTTTATTGCTATTTTAGTGTTTAATAATTTTATTTTTTCTTGAAATTTTATATATGACTCAACAAAATCTTCCACTGTTATTTTTGATTCTAAATTTTTATCTAAAATCACTAATATTTTATTTATTGTATCAATATTGAATGAATTATTTTGCTAAAAATTATTATTTATATTTTACACTTTTTTTATTGAAAAATTCAACAAGTTCATCTTTTGTTAAATATGAATTTTTCTCTTTGTTCATAATAATAAATTCTTTTCTTAATGTTTCTATTTCTTTTCTTAAATCTTTTGTATGTTGACGTGTCATATATTCATCAACACTTGTTCCATATCTTTGCTTTAATTTTTCATCTATTGAACCTTCTGCTAAATTTGTTGCTGTTTCCAATGTGTTTTTTCTTTTTATCATTTTTTTCTCTTAATAAATTATTTAATAAATATATTAACAGTAATATTAATAATTAGTTAGGTTATATTTTAAATAATGAATTCAAATTATTAATTATATCTATATTATTAGGAAACATATTTTTAAATTTTTCTATTATTTCCTTTAAATTTATACTGTTTTTTAATAATTGCTTTACAATATCTTTAGTTTCATTATCATTACAAATAATATAATAATAAACAAGATGACAATCTTTCTCTGGTAAAGTAATAATAAGATAAAATTGTGAAAATTTTTCATTTTTATCAATCATAAATCTCATATTATTAGGAGAAAAACATAAACTTCCTTTTTTATAATGAACACTTGAATATTCTAATCTTAAATTATTTAAATCTATATCATTTTTTCCAGTATTTATTTTAATAAAATTTTTATTAGGTTCAGTATCAAACATACAAATTGCATTATTAAAAGTTATTCTTTTCACTTTTGAAAAATTTAAATCATCATTTAAATATACCATATGAGGCACAATATTATAGTCTTTAATTTCTTTTTTATTTGAATTACTTGGAATAGAAGATATAATAAAATGAAATTGTATTTTTTCTTTGGGATAAAAAATAGCATTTGAATTAGGTGTTTTTGTATTATTATCTATAGATATTTTTTCATTAACATTTAAATATTCTGTAATTGCATTTGGAGGAATAAAATCTGAATAATTATTATTAATTTCTTTATGAGAAGCTCCTTTACATATTTCATAAGAAAATGTTATTAATGAAAGTATATCACCAAATGTATATTCATTATGATTATAATGACCTATTAAAGGAACTTTCCCAGTTCCTAAAAAATCATGTATAAATTTGTCTGAATTTACTAAATTAATAAAAAAATCAAAGAGAAAATTTTCTTGTTTTTTTTCTAAAGTTATTTTTTTTTTAGATTCCATGAAATAATATATAATAAAAAATTAATTATTTTGAAATTCAATAAACAAACATTTATACTAAAAAACTTAATTTAAAATTGAATTAATTAAATAATTTCAACCCATGTTTTTCATGAAAATTAATAATATATATTCAATTTTTCTTATTCAATTGGTTTTTTATATTATATTGTTTTCTTTATAAAATTTTTAATATTATTTAAATTATGAATGTATTCATAATATACAAAATCATTAAATATATTAAGTTTTTTATTTAAGGGTGATTAATAAATAAAAATAATAAAAAAATGGAAAAACAGGAAGGAGGACTTTATATAGAAGAAATAGCAAAAAAAGTAAAAGTTGCAATATTAGGTGATTCAAAAATAGGAAAAACTGAATTAATTTCAAAATTATTAGACACAGGATTATCAGTAAATTCAAGAACAATAGAGCAATCATATAATTTAATAGAAACAATAAATAATAGAAGAATAAATTTGAATATAGTTGACACTTCAGGAGGAGAAGAACATTTTAATTTAGTTCAATTATGGATTTCTGATGTTGATGGAATTGTTTTAGCATTTTCAATTAATAATAAAAAAAGTTTCGATAATTTAAAAAAGTATTATAATAAAATAAGAAATTTAAAAGGAAGAAATTTTCCAATGGTTTTAATTGGATTACAAAAAAATTCAAATGAAAATAGAGAAGTATCAATAGAAACAGGTAAAACTCAAGCAATGATGTGGAGTATTAGTTATTATGAATTAAGTGAAAATAATTTAAAAGCTCCTTTTAAATCTTTGGTTAATAAAATTTTGTTGAAAGAAGAAAAAGGGAAAAGTTTTGACCCTTCTGCAATTGTTAATAATTGTAAAGCTACTAGTTGTTTTTGCACAATTTTTTAAATAAAAAATATATAAATTAACATTAATTATTCATAAAAAAACTTGTGTTATTTTTAAAAATTTAAATATATAATCAAATTATTTTACTCAAATATACTTTAATTTTATTATTCATATTCTTTATTTAAAAATACCTAATTGAATAAAAATAAAAATACCTATTGTTAGACATCCAATAGAAATATAAAATTTAGCAAAATATTCATCAAATTTTGATAAACTTTTTTTACCTAATTTTAAAATAAATAATCCAGGTGCAATAAAATAAATAATATTATCTGCAGTTGAACCAACAATATTATCAATTACTATAACTTTTTTTACACTTATAGCAAATAATAAAACAGATATATAAGTGATAGAAGTAAGGATATTTTTTGTTCTTTGATTTAATGAAGAACTTTTTATCTTAAAATTACTTTGTTCATTATTAAAAGAATGGGTTTTTTTTCTTCTAATTTTTTTAGTTAAAAACTTAATCAAATTAAATAAATTACTTTTCAATGCAAAAAAAACAATAGGCATAGCTAACATTGCAGATATAAAAAAAGCAATTTCAGAAATTAATAAAAGAAAGGCAATTAAAAAATTACTTTTTATATATTTTTCAATATCATTTTTAAAATATGTTAATAAATTATCTTCAATAATATCTCCATACATTAAATAACCAAGTAAACCTGTTAAAGAATAAATTATTCCTGTGACAATTGCAGCTAAAAATGTTGCAATAATCATATTTTTAGAATTTCTTGGTTTCATAGTTAAATAAATGGGAAAAGTATTTGCTTCAAAACAAAAAGTGTTTAACATTGATGTTAAAGCAGTAAAAATTTGAATAAAATTTCCTTTTGGTTTTATCATACTTGCATTATATTTTACTATTTCACCTTTTGATAATTTACATAAAAATACTAAAATAACAGAACCAATGAATATAAAAATACATATAACTCCTATAAAAGAATATTTTTGTAATGAAGTAATATCTTTTTTAAACATTAAAGGAGACAAACAAAAAAAGATAAAAACAATTAAAAAATTACCTTGTAAAAAAGAACTTTCATTCAAAAAAATTAAAAGAATATTTCTTAAAACTTGAGAAAAAATTTTTAAAAAAATACAACAAGTAAAAAAGCATAAAGTGATAATAGTAGATTTCATAGCCACAGTTCCTAAAGTACCAAAAGATAATTTAGCATAAACAGAGAAAGAATATCTTTGTGTGATTTCTTTACTTCTTAATAGAAGATAAATAGTAAAAACAGAAATTAAAATAGAGCAAATAATAAACAAAAAAGCTAATCTAATTCCTAAATATTTGAAAACTAAAGGTAAATTTAATATACCACATCCTATCATTGCTTTTATTATTGTTATTGAGGTTTTAATCAAAGAAGATTTATTCTCTTCTCTAACATTACGATTTTCACCATCATTATCTTCTGATTCTTCTATAAAATTTTTATATTCTTTTGAATTTGAAGGATCTGTTTCATTTGCAGATTCTGAAATAGAATATGGGACTGATACATTAAAATTCGCATCATCTAATAATTGTAATTCTGAAGATTTCATTATTTTTCAACTTTTAAATAATATATTTTTTAAAGATAAAAATAAAAAAATTAATGTCTTCATATGATAAAAGAATAAAAGATATAAAAAGTGAATCTAAAAATAAATCTAACTCTTTAAATTATATATATAAATGTAAAAAATGTTGTGAAATTCCATTAATTCAGTTTAATTCTGAGAATGATAATATTATAATAAATGCAAAATGCAAATGTGGAATAAATAATAATGATATATTAAATTTTAAGAATAATTATTTAAATCAAGAAATTCAAAGAGAAAAATTATCTAACATTTTCAACTCTTTTTTTTATTGTTTGAATTGCAAATATTATATTTGTGACTCATGTAAAAGTAAACATGAAAAAGTTGTTAAAAGGAAACATAATATAATAAATTTATGTTGTTTAGAAAAAAATCAAAAAGAGTATAAATTATGTGAAGAAAAAAATAATTTATTATATTGTCTTAATTGTCAAAAAGGAATATGCATTATTTGTAAAGATAATCATATAAATCAAAAACACAATATAACAAAAACATATAGTTTAATTTCAAAATATGATATTCAAAATTTCTCAAATGTTTTGGAAAAAGCAAAAGAAAATTATAACATTCAAAAAGCAAAAATATTGATTCAAATCGATGAATTAAAAGCAATATTGAAAGATATTGAAAAACAGTTTTATGAAATGAATTCTAAAAATCAATCATTAATAAATATAATTGAAAATATATTTAAAAGTTATATTGTATATCAAGAAAATTTTAATTATGAAATATTTTCAAATTTTAAAAATTTATTAAAATTAAATCCAAATAAAGAATTATTTTCAAATACAATATTAGGAGAAAATATAATAAAAAAAAGTAAAGAATATTTGTCCAAAATTAAAAAAGGATATTTATTTATTCAGATAAACATATCTGAAGAAAATTTAAATGAAAGTATTTTAACTTCAATGAGAGATAGTAAATCATCTGTAAATAAATCTTTGGAAGATTTATCTTTTAATTTAAATCATGAAAAAAATAAAAAGAAAAGTAAAATAATTAAATTAAATAAAAATCAAATAAAAAAAGGTTCTTTAGATAAAAAGTCTATATCACATTTAAATAAAATTAATTATGGATTAGATTTTGAAAACAATTATAAAAACTATTCCCCAAAAAATATAAAAATAAATCTTTATCAACAAACAATAGAAAAAATAAATAATTTAATAGATCAACAAAGAAATTCCCAAACAAATAAGAAAAACATATTAAAAAAAAAATTATCATATTCAAAGGATGATTATAAAAAATCATATCTCAACATATATGAAACATCATCAATAATAAAAAAAATCAAGCAAAGTAAAGAAAAAAAAAATATAAATAAAATAAACACAAATAGAAGTCTATCACCAAGAATAAAAGATAATCATTTATATAATCAAAAGAAAATCCCAGTAAGAACATTAGATAAATATTTTAAATCTATTTCTCAAAGTAGATTAATAGATTCTCCTTTTTCTAAAATAAATTATAATATAAGAACAGATGAAAGTACAAGAGCTTCAGGAAGTAGAGAATTTAATTTTAATTATTCGCTTATTTCAAATAAATAATTGATGGTTCAAAGTTTCATTTAATTCAAAAAAGTAAATAAGAAAAAAGAAAGAATATATTTAAATAATTTATTTAAATTATAAAATAATATTTTTTTATTTTTAAAAAATGGATGTAAATAGAAATAAATTTTGTTTTGTTCTAATAAGTTTTTATATGGGAATATGTTATATACCTGAACTTGCAATAAATTATTTTTTAAAAGATAATTTAGGAATAAATCCTTCAATGTTAACAAGTGTATTATCTTTTTCAAGAATTCCAGGAATAATAAAGCCTATTTTAGGCTTAGTAACAGACTTTTTTCCCTTATTTGGGTATAGAAGAAAATATTATATATTTATTGCTGGTATTTTAATATCAATTTCTTTTATTAATTTAGCTTTTTTTACTGATACTATTTTAAAAGCAAAAATAAATTTATCTTTATATAATGCAGGTAATAGTTTTATTTCTATATTAGGACAAGCAATAATCGTTGAATTAATACAAGAAAATAAAAAAAATTCTACTTTTATTGTTTCTGTTGATTATATTATTGGAAATATTGGTTATTTAATATCTTGTTTTTTACAAGGATTATTAATTGAAAAATTTTCAGTGAAATTTGTTTTTATAGTTTCTGCTTTTTTACCAATTGTTATTTTTTTATGTGGATTAATATTAAAAGAAACAAAAATAAGTGAAAACAAAGAAATAGAAAATAAAAAAAGTAGTAATATTTTATTATTTGAATTATACTTTTATTTATCACAGAAAAAAATTATAATAACTTTATTTACATTTTTTATTTTATTATCAATGCCAGTATATTCTGATACACTATTCTATTTTTATTCAGAAAAATTAGAATTTTCACCAAATGACATTGGAAAAATTAATTTCTATGGAACAATAATAAATATATTGTTAATTACAATATATGAAAGATACAATTGGCAAAATTATGTGAAATTATTTTTTGTAGTTTTAAAATTACTTGTAATATTTGTATGCTATATTCATAATTGGGTTGTTAAACAAAATTATATTCAATATAATATATCACCTTATTTAATAATATGTTGTGCAGATACAATTAGATATCAACTAAATGAATTAATTAATCTTCCATTAAATGAAATATCCGCTAAATTATCACCAAAAAATTTAGAAGGAACAGTTAATTCATTATTTATGTCTGTCATTAATTTTGGGACTATGTTATCATCTATCTTTGGTTCTTGGATTGTTAATTATTACAAGATTACTCAAACAAATTTTGATAATTTATGTAAATTAATTGATGTTTGTAGTTTATTTTCTTTCATTCCTATTATTTATATAATTATTCTCCCTGATCAATATATCTCTATTAAAGAAGAACAAAATGAAAAAATAAAGGAAAATTAAATTAATTTTATAATAAAATAATATTATTTAAATTTATTAAATATTTTAATTATTTTTGTTGAATAAAATTCAAAAAAATGAAAATCCTAATAATTATTTCAATAATATATTCAATACAATCAATGAATGATATAAATAAAACTTTACCAGTAATAAATATGTGTGGAAAAATAGGGGAATATAAAGAACCAGAAAATGAAACAGATTGTTTTAAAGGAAATAATACATTTGGTGGGAAATGTTGTTATGTAAGATTTGAAAGTATAAATAATGAAAAACCAACTAAGAAATCTGTATGTGTTGCAGTTCCTTCTATCAGTAAAAAAGATATTGAATTTGCAAATGAAATAGCTTTTTCAAGAGGTTATTCTATAACTGTAAAGTGTAAACAATTTTTTTTAAATATAAATTTTTTTATCTTATTAATCTATTTTGTTATTTTTTAAAATAAAGTTATTGTATAAAAATTTTATTCCCCAGCGCTTTTAGAAGAAATTGAGTTATCCATCAAAACAGAGCCTTCAAGATCAATATCAGGATTTTCAAGGCAATAAACAATAAACATATTAACAAAATTAAGGAAAAATCCTATAATATAAGAATAGATTGCAATATTAATATATTTAAAGCAATATTTCATCCATTCATGAATAACACCAGTTACACAACCATTTAAATAATATATGAAACGTGCAACTGAAGAATAAGCAAATAACCCAATCAACAATTGTAATACAATATTTATGAATAAGAATCCAACTATATCATCTATTACTCTTTTAATTTGTTTATATATTATAATTATAAAAATAACATACCAAATTATCATCATTGTAACTGCTATTCTTATTGTTAAAAAATTTACATTCACTTTAAAAAATGTTGTTGTGTTTAAATTTTTATAACATTCTAAACTAACTCCATAATAACTTATTATTTGTAAATGAATATCACCATTTGTAATATTTAAATAGTCTTGTAGAGATTCATTTATATGATTATCTGTTAAAAATTGTTTTACTGAATAACGATCTATTTCATTATAATTTTCATCAAATTCTATATTTGATATTTTTGTTTTACATGTTGATTCTCCTTTATTATAATTCAAATCATAATTTTTTTGTAAAAAAATTCCTTCGTTTGGATGAGCACATACTTTTTCATTTAAAGTAACTATGGCATCTACAACAATACTTTTATTACTTATATTTTTAGTATATAATAAATAATAACCATCATTTAATTCAATTTTTGTATAATTTACATATTCATTCAATTTAGTTCTATTATTAGTAATTTGAAGATCTACAATAGGAAAATAATCCAAATCATAATTATAGCTTTTCACATTATATGTATTTCCTAATTTATCAATTGTACTAATTGACTTATTATATGTTTTATTGATTTTCATATAATACATAATTGCATCATAATTTTCATTATCTCTTAAAGTACATAAAGTTTTTCCTCTATAATTAGTTAAATTTATTTCTTTGAATTTTTCATAACTTTTACATCCAAATCTTTTTTGCTCTTCATTACAAGTATTTTTAAAAGTTGAATTATTATATTTATCTACTCCTGAACAATTACAATAAGGATAATAATGTTCATCAATTTTTGATGAAATTAAAGGACTATAATATTGTGGACAAGTGTTATTTTCAACAGAAATTATCTTAATTGTTGAATTTGAATTCCAATTATTTTTATATTTTTCTAAAATTGAATGATCTTCATGATAAAAACATAATGAAATTATAAGAAATAATATGTTAAATGAAGTAAATATCATTGTAGAAATTTCAATTTTACTGTGTTCATTTTCCATTGATATAAATAAATATTTTTACCATTAAATAAATACTTTAAATAATATATGAATATTTATATATTAATTTTTTAAATTAATTAATTAACAAAGCTTGACATAAATGTGATTGAAGTAGTTTTTCCTTGTTTTTTCCATCCAAATCTTTTTCAAAAAAAGGAGCAGCTTTAGTATATTTTTTTTTAAAAGATTGTTCAAATACTTTAGCTCTATATAAAATCATATCAGGATAAGCATAATCAACAATAGCTTTCATAAAACCAGTTGAATGGCCCATTTTATTTAATTGTTGTTCAGAATAATTTTCTTTAACTTTATGTTTTATTTTTTTACCTTCTTTTATTAATTTTAAATTTCTCTTTTCTAATCTTTTATCATATTGTTCTGAAGTCTCAGCATAATCAATATTAATTTTATTATCTATAGGTTTATTTTTATCATGTGTTTTCTTTTTTTCCTGATTTATATAATTAAAAAATACTTTTTTATAAAAAAAACCATCTCTTGATTCAAGCGAAAAAGGAGATCTAATATGTGTATAAGGAATATACATATTTTGTCTAATATAAGGACCTAATTTTGGAAAATTATATTTATCATATATTATTTCATTCTCTGTTAACATTTTTTCTTTGTGAATTGGTTTTATTATATTTAAATTTAATTCTGTTTTTAAGTCATTTATTCTTTTTTGATTATTTCTTGAAGATATACAAGAAGATTGAGATGTTTGAAATGAATTAGTATTTAAATTTCTTTGTTTAATTAAATGTTTAAATAATTTTTTTTTTGATTAATGTTTTGTTTAAATGATTAAAAGTTGAATTTTGATTAATTTGAGTTGATCTATTATTTGTTGTTTCAATTGTTAATGAATCATACCCTAATTTATTACTCATTTTTATTTTATTATTCATATATATTTATTTATAAATATAATTAATTATGAATCAATCATAGAATCCAGTTATTTAATATTTAATTTTTATTTAATAATATGTTTTTCCTTTATTTCTAAAATATCTTAATTAAGTAATTTATAAAATTTATTAATAAAATAAAAAATTAAATTAAAATATAATTGTTTTAAAATGATCTAAACAAATTTTTTTTGAAAAAATCTTCAATGCTTATTTATTTTTCAATTTTTTGTTGAATATTTATCAAATAGGAGATACAGTTAAAAACATGATTTTAAAAAAGTAATAAAAGAATTTAATAGAAATTATAAAAAGATTTTTTTAAATCAAATCAAAATAAACAAATAAAAACCCATTTTTATTTAATCTAAAAGATTTTTCCACATTAGTAGATAAAAACTTTTTTCCTCCATCTTCACATAAAATTCCAGTACCATCAAATCTAATATTTTTAATCATTAATTTATTAAAAGCAATAGTAACAATACCTCCTTCAATATTATAACTATTAGTAAAATAATAATCATAATCAAAATAAAATTGAACAATGATTAATTTATCATGTATAATATCAAAAAAACAATTAATATTCTTGGATAAAATAAAGCTTTCTTTTAATTCATTTATAATAGAAAAATCTCTAGTAGTTTGACCAAAAAAAAAACTAGAATGAAAATAATTATTCATAAATTTTTGTGTATCAATACCATATTTATCATGATAAAAAATAGAATTTCCAAACATTAAAAAATGAGTAACTCTAAAATAAATTTGACAAGATTCATATTCATAATTTGAAGTTCCAATTCCTTTATTATCATCAAATAAAGAATTTCTTTGAATTAATAACATTATTTCTCCTTTTCTTAAACATCCTCCACTTTCTGGTCTATCAACATATAAACTTAATATTTTATCTTTTTCTGATAAATTTTCATGAGGATCTTCAGAATAATCATTTATTGATTTTTCTCTTATTGATATTACTCTTGTTATTGGAAAAAAGTTATTTGCTACTTTTTCATGAAGTTTAAAATTTGATATATTATGATAATTATAATCTTTTATCCTTCTCATCATTTTCATACTATTTGAATCAGTCCAAAATTCTGGATTTTCAGTATTATTAAAATTATTATCTAAAGTTGATTGAAGATGTAAAACAAAATTATAATTATTTCCTTTTGTATAAGGATCAATAATAGAATCTATTTTAAAGAAAAAAGGATATTTAAAAATAGTTATTATCATATAAGTCAAATTCTCAAATCTTATAATTAAAGAAGTACTTATTTTTCCTTTATAAAAAGAAGAATATTCAATTGAAATATTAATTTTATTTGGATAATAATTTGAAGGAGCAAAAATATATAATCCATCTAAATTTGTATTATTTCTTATAGAAGAATTTGATTTGAATCCATAACCATAATATAAAGAATGAGTTAATGAAAAAGAATAATTTTGATTGTTAATCATATTTAATTGAAAAGATGATTCAGTTGGATTAAAAATTAATGAATTTACTAAATATTCATTTTTCATTATAGTCAATGTTTTATTTTCCATTTTTATACTTTCATCAGATGGTTTTTCTAATTTATTGATTTTAATTGTAGTAACTAAATTTAGAGAATCAAAATCATAAAAAAAAGATAAAAAGCATTTATTGCCGTAACCAAATTTTTGTTCATTAATACAATAAAAATCACTTTCTAAATTATTAACTTCTAATTTATGAAAAATTCTTTCCATTTCAATAACAATTAATAACCTTCCTTCTAACATAGGATTAATAATAGATAAATAAATTTCTTTTCCGATTTGATTTGTTTGGAATAATGTATTACAACCAAAATCAGCTTTATGATTTCCAATACAAATTTCTTTAAAATTAATATTATAATTATCTAAAAACATTTTTTTTAAAAATCCAAAAGATTCCTTTATTCTTTTTGAACTTTTAGAAATAAAATCAGTGCTGACTCTTTGATTAGAAGTTCCAGTAATAGCATCATGATGTAAATTTAATACAGTAACCCATTTTAAATCATATAAATTAGAAATAAATTTTTTATTTGATAAAATAAATTTAGATAAAATTAAACTTGAAGAAATTAAAGTATTTGTTGTTGTTTCAATTATACCTTTTAAATATGGTCTTGATGTAAAATATCCTGTCCATAAACAATATTCTTCTGAAGCTAATGGAAAAAGGTCATTATTTTTTTCTGTAAATAATTTTATATTCCCTGTTTTTATATCTTCTTTTTCTAAACTTTCAAAATATTTTGAAGGAGTTGAAAAAAACATTTTTACTTTTTTATTATTAATAGTATAGTTATTTGAATTTATATAATCACACATAATTTGAGTTCTTTCAAAAGCATTATTTTCTTGTTTATATTTAAAATCACCACCAATTAAATGCATAATATTATTTGTATTACTATTTTTATAAATTTTTATTAATTCATTGATGAAATAATCAGAATTATTTTTTAAAACTTTTTCAGTTTTATCACTATCTTGAACTTTATTTTCATTTGCACAATAATTACAAACAGGATTTCCATAATGATGAGGACAAACATGATATAAAATACTTTTATTGAAAACATTATCAAATGGTTTATAAATAAATTCAAGATTAACATTATCAATTTTATTTTTTAATAAAAGTAAATCAATTCTATCTAAAACAACATATTTATAATTTAATTGCTGATAAATATAAGCCATAGAAGAAGAATGTCCAAAAGGATCTAATTGCCATCCTACTATTGGTTTAATTCCAAATTCTTTTTCAATAAATTGATTTCCTAATCTTAAATTTAATAACATTTCATGATATCTTGTATTTGCTTCATCATTTTGAACAAATCCACCTCCAACAAATTCTACTTGTTTGTTTTCTACTAATTTTTTAAATGTTTTTTGTATTTCTTTTGATTGTTCTTCATACCAAATTTTAAAAAAAATTATTTCACAAATTACAAAAGTTCTTCTTTCATCATTTAAAAGAGATTTATATACTGATGTGTAAATCTTTCTTGTTCTTTCACTATAATAATTCTCTATAGTCATTCCCCATCCTGGATCCATATGAGAATGAGGAATTATATGAATAGAAATATTATATATTAATTTTAATGTAGATAATATTATTATTATCGATTTTAACATTTTATTATAAAAAAATTTTCAAGAAAAATCATTAACAAATTTTATTTATATTATTTTTATGAAAGATGAAAGTAAAGTTTTGTTTTTAAAATAACCAATTATAGAATTTTCAACATTATATAAGTTTAATTTTGAAGAGCCGTCTGATTTATTAAATTTAGAAAATCAATTAAAAAACAATAAATATTTAAAAGATGATATATTAAGTGTAGATGATATAATAATATTTGAACAATTAAGAGAATCATCTGTTTCAATAAACACAGAAAAATATCCAAATATTTTTAAATGGGCAAAAGAATTAGAAAGAATGAGAAAAAATTGGAAATTATCAAAAAAAAAAGATAAAGGCTCATCCTTTGTAGAATATATAAAAATATCAGAAGATAAAATTAGAAATGAAAGAAATAAATTTGAAAATAAAAAAGAAGAAATTAAAATTGATAAAAGTAAAATAAAAAAATTAAAAGAATATTCTGTATCAATAAATATAAGATTTGATAATGAACAGAAAAATAATTGGTTAGAAATTTCTAATATTTTAAATCAAATATGTCAAATTTATTTACCAAGAGGGACAATAGTAAAACCAATAAAAGACGAAAAAAGTGGGGAAATTTTTGCAATTATTGAAACAATGTCTCATAAAAAAGATTTTGATTTATATTCAATAAAAAGAGATATTATAAATGAAATTCCTTCTTTTAAATCAATTGATATAATAGAAATTAAAGAAATAAATTAAATATTAATTTAAATTTTGTATCTATTTATTTAATATTTTTTGTACTTAATAAAAATTAAAGTAAATTATATTTATTTGTATTTATATCATTTAAAATTACTTTATATAATTTTTTTTCTTCATCTTTATTTAATTCTACTTTTCCATTATAAATAACTTCATTGAAAGAAATAATATCTTCACATTTTTCAATTTTTTCTTGTAAAACTTCACAAATAGCTAATGAAATACCAATCATATAATCTAATCCTTTAGCTAAAATAATATCCCAAAATTTTAAAACTAATTCAAAAGTAAAGTTGGTTAAAAATAATAATTGAAACCATTTTCCAATCCAAACATATTCTATTATATCTATTTTTTTTAACACTTCTAAAATTTTTGGAAAAAATTGTTTTAATTTTTCGTTAAATAAACTGAAATATTTATTTAATAAATTAAAATCATGAATGAAAATTTCTTCAAAAGCTAAATTATAAATTTTACTTTTTAAGCAGAAAATTTTAGTAAAATAATAAAAAGAAATTTCTCTTTCATTTCCAAAAAACATCAAAATAAATCCTCCAATAAAATTCATTCCTTGATAATAATTTAATATTTGATTTCTTAAAGTAATTTCATATAAAATAGAATGAAAATTACAACTATAAATATTATTAGTTGATATTGGAAGAGAAGGATAAGTTCTATAAACATCAAGTTCAATTATTCTTTTACTTTTTAAAATATTTTCTTCTGATATTTCTTCTTTTTTTGGATGTTCTCTTAAAAAATTTGAAGTTAATTCAATTTCTTTTAATTTTTTATTATATAATCCAATTCGAAAAATATTATTGTTACAATATATTAAATAATTATTTATTTCTTCCTCTGATAAACTATCTATTTTATTTATATTTCTTGAATTAATAAATTTTTCAATATCATCATAATAAACATCTTTTGGAAAAGTTTTTTTAATAAAAGAATCATATTCAGTTAAAGACATTAATTCCTTAAAAGTTTTTTCGCATTCTTTTTTAAAAGTGTGATAAAAGATATTTTTATTTTCATCATTATTCACATTGAAAAAAATTCCAATATTATATCTTTCACAATATTCTAAATCCATTGATAAAACTGGAATTAAATCAGAATAAGGATTATTATCTAAATCAATAGGAATTGGTATATAAACTGCTTTTGGATATTGTTTTACTTTGGAATTAATAACTAGTAAAGAATTTCTTCCTCCACAACCACAATTCCCCATAACTATCTTGTTTATTTATTTTCAAAAAAAAATAAAATATTATTTTTATTGAATGTTATTTTTATCTTAATAATAATATAAAAGTAAGTAACTTAGAAATAAATGGATACAATTCATTTTTGTATAGTAAATTTAATATAATATTTTTAGAGAAAAATAATATGTTGTCAAGAAACTCAAAAAACATCAAATAGAGAAATAATAATTGATGATTCTACAGATAATATAAATGATCGTAATATTTATACTCAAAATAATTTTACTACTTTTTCGAAAAATAATTATAACAAAAATTTAAGTATTGTGAATGGGAATAATAATAATAGAGATTCTATTATTTCTCATAAACCTCCACAAGAAATTATAAATAAAATAAAAAGTTTTAAAAGAACACCCACTAATTTTTATCCTAAATAATTGAATTCTATAATAAAATATTAAGTTATTTTTTATATGTATTTTATATCTTTTTGAGTTGATTAAATGTATAAAAAAGATATAGCTTTTAAAAAAATATATTTATAAATGGCAATTTATAATTATATTTTTAATAAACAATATAAATTTTTTATAAAAAAACATGAAAAAAAAATTAACATAATATTTGATATAATATATTTAATATTTCTAAATCAGTTAATTATCAAAGCTTCAGTTAAATAAGATTTAAGAAGTTGTTCTTGATATTTTTTATCTTTATCTTTTTCAATAAAAGGAGCAGCTTTAGTATATTTTTTTTTAAAAGATTGTTCAAATACTTTAGCTCTATATAAAATCATATCAGGATAAGCATAATCAACAATAGCTTTCATAAAACCAGTTGAATGGCCCATTTTATTTAATTGTTGTTCAGAATAATTTTCTTTAACTTTATGTTTTATTTTTTTACCTTCTTTTATTAATTTTAAATTTCTCTTTTCTAATCTTTTATCATATTGTTCTGAAGTCTCAGCATAATCAATATTAATTTTATTATCTATAGGTTTATTTTTATCATGTGTTTTCTTTTTTTCCTGATTTATATAATTAAAAAATACTTTTTTATAAAAAAAACCATCTCTTGATTCAAGCGAAAAAGGAGATCTAATATGTGTATAAGGAATATACATATTTTGTCTAATATAAGGACCTAATTTTGGAAAATTATATTTATCATATATTATTTCATTCTCTGTTAACATTTTTTCTTTGTGAATTGGTTTTATTATATTTAAATTTAATTCTGTTTTTAATATATCTATTTTCTTTTGTATTGATTTTGATTTATATGTTGTTGTTGCTTCTATTAAAGGAGTACTTATATTTCTTTTTCTTATCATATGATGAAATAATTTTGTTTTAATTAATTTTCTATCTGTTTTTGAATGAGGAGAATTTATTATTGTATGAGATGTTGGTTCAATGGTTGAAAAATCTATTTTTAATTTAAGCTTTTTTTTCATTTTTATATTTATTTTTTTTTCTTTCTGTTATATTTTAATAATCAATAGAATTAAATAAGAAAAATTTGAATTACCATTTAATAATAAAAAAATATAATGAATTAAAATAATTTTCTAAATTAAAAAACAATAATAAATATGTCATTAACACCAAATAATGCATTTTTTGATTTATTAAAAAAAATATCATCTGATTCAGCAAAATCACAAGTTCATATGCATTTTAGTTCTTTGAAAAGGGAAGTAGAAGAAAAATATAATAATGATAAGAAATCAATAAAGAAAAGAAGTGATAATAAAATATTAAAATTAAAATCTCCATATAAATTAACTGAAAGTTTTAATGAAGATGATAAAAATATAAAGCTTCTTTTAACAAATTTAGAAGAATCAAAAAAAGAATCTCAAAGAAATATAAATAATAAATCAAAAGAAAATTCTATTTCTCTTCATTTAATATCAAATGAAAGTTCAAGTTATTTTGAAAGTAGAGAAATATTAAGTAATAATGAAAATAAATCAAATAAAAATGAAATTGTTGTTGAAATGTTTTATTCTTCCAATTCATTTATTGAAGATGATAATAAAAATAAAAAAAAATTAAGTTTTTATGAAAAACAAATGCATAGACAAAAATATGTGAAAAGTGAATTGAAAAAATTAAGAAATAATGAAAAATTAAAAAAATTAAGTGAATTTAGAAATAAACCTTTAATCAATGCTCATTCTGAAGAATTAATTAATAATAAATTTCATGAAAATTATAAACCTATTTTTAATAGAGCTAAAGAAATTCAAAATTTAAAAGACGCTAAATTGAATTTAGAACAAAAAAAAATTGAAAAAGAATTAAATAAGAAAAAAAAATCTTTCAGTCAAAATGAATTAAATAATTTTATTCAATTTCAAAGTGATTGGAAACATAAAATAGAACTTGAAAAAAAGACTAAAACATTATATAAAACATTTGAATTAGAAAATAAAATATTAAAAAATACAGAGAATAGAATATATACAAATAAAAAAAGTGAAGATTTAATAAAAAGTAATTTGATAAAAGGAAAAGGGAATTTAAAGAAAAACATATTTCAAAAATTATATAAAGACTATGAAAAACAATATAATGATATGAAAATTTTAGAAAATAAATACAATGCAAATTTTACTCCTTTCATATTAAATTATATAAAACCTAAGCATCCAAAAGCAAAAACAATGACAATAAGCTTGGATATATCATTAATAGAGCCAAAAAAAAAAATAAATATAAATTTATTAAATAACACAACAATAAAAAAGAAAAAAGAAAATAAAATATTTTTTTATGAGGAATTTAAAAAGCAAAATCCAAAAGAAAATGAAAATAATAAAAACAATGGGAACAATAACATAAAAAATAAATCACAAATAGAAAAAAATACAAAAAATACAACAACAAAAAAAAATGTATATATAACAGATAAAAAATCAATTGAAAGAACTGATTCATTAACAAATAAGATTTTATTAAAAAGAAGTTATGAAAAATATGATCAACCAAGTTTAAATGGTGAAAAATCATCAGATCATGTTTACAATATAAGTTCATCAAATTTTTCTTCAAATAATAACAAAGATAATTGTAATAAATCTTTTTCTAATTTTAAGTATTTAACTCCTAAAATGAAAATTGATTCTAAAAATTTGAAATCATTCAAAAGAGAAAATGAAAATTCTTTTTTAAAATCAATTAAAGAAACTAATAGTTTTCTTAGTTTAAATTATAATTTTGATAATTCTGAAAATCACTTTTGTGATGATATGAATGATAATTCTATAAATAATAATTCTTATGTTAATAAAGCAATGAAAAAAAATAGAGAAAAGAAGAAAATAAATTCAACACAAAATCAAGTAAATAAATTATATATGATTAATACAGGAATTTCAACTTCAACTTCAATGAAACCTTATATTGTTTCTAATAAAAAAAATCCTTTCACAAATTATTTTAAAAAAGAATAAAAACCTATAAATATATAAATATATTTTTTAAAAAATTTTAAACTATTTATTAAAAAGAATGAACATCCTGAATTATATATTTTATGGTGAAAAATTGATAGAAAATTCCAAAATAGAAATTAAATTTTCTAAAGATGATAGAAATAATGTTAAAATAAAATATTCTTGTCAATGTAAAAAAAACCAAGTAGTTTCAATTACAAATTTTATCACTTTATTTAAACATAAAATTATTTATGAATTAAATAATGTAGAAGATATGAAAGGTATGTTCTATAAATTGTCTTCTTTAAAATCTTATTTTGATACCAATAATGTAAAAGATATGAGTTTTATGTTCTGTGATTGTTCTTCTTTAACTTTTTTAAATTTATCTATTGTAATACTAATAAATTTAAAAACATGAGTTATATGTTCTATGGTTGGGGAAAAATTGGAATTGTTACAACAGATGAAGACTTATGAAAGTAAGTTTTATTAATTCATTTTCTTTTTTGTTTTTGAATTCTATATTATTTTTTGAATAAATAAATCTTTAATCTTTTTATTTGAATGCATCAAATTAATTTTTAAAATACAGCTTTTTCACAATCTCCAATTACAAATAAGGAAATAAGTTTATCAAATAAGATATTAATTGATAATAAAAAATATACTAATTATGAGAATAATGGAAATATGCTTAATGATGATTATTCAGAAGGTAATATTATTGATGATTTGATGTTTTTATTTTTATAAATTGAAAATAAATCAAATTTACAAATTGGGCAGAATGTTATAGAATTAATTAAACAATTAAAATAAAAATAATGTTAAAAATATATTGTTTGTTTTATCATTAAATTACAATGGGGATTGGGGATTGGGGTTTGGGGATTGGGGATTGGG
>JAJJLU010000657.1:0-24733 GCA_023807065.1 Isotricha intestinalis | reverse complement strand
CCCCAATCCCCAATCCCCAATCCCCAGGAATCCTTTTTTCAAAATAAATTTATCAATTTAGCTTTTATTATATTTTAACATAATAATTTTTTTTGTTAAAAAATTATTTAAATAATTTTGAAAAGTTAAATTTAATTTAATTCATAATTTTTGATATTATGTCAGAATCAAATTTACAATTTGACTTATCAAAATTAAATTTTAATCCAATGAAAACTCGGAAAAACTCAAAAGAAAAAAATGAAAAAAGCACTGCAGTCACAAATAAAATAAACGAACAAGATAATCAAATAAATACAAATAAGCAAAACATTGAAAAAATTCCAACAATAAATAAAATAAGTTTAGGTATTCAAAATAACAATTTAGCAGAAATAAATGAAAAATTAGAAGAAGAATTGATAAAAAAAAGAGAAGAAATTCAAAAATTAAAAAAAAATTATAAAACAAAAGTATCATTAATTGAATCAGATAATCAGAAAAATATTTTTCAAATGGAAGAAAAATATAAAGACTTAATTAGAACATTAAATAATACTTATGAGGCTAAAACAGCAGAAATAAAATCTCAATATAATTTAAATATAGCAAAAATAAATCAGCAATATTTAAATTTATTAAATGAAGTTAGAAATTTAAGAGCAAATTCAATAAGTTTGCAAATTCATTATGAAAAAATAAATGAAATTAAAAATTATTGGGAAAAAAAATTTAAGAAATTAGAACAAGATTATGAAAATAAATTTCAATCAATTTCTTCAAAATTAGATAAAAATCTTCCATTAGATGATTTATTTAAAGACATTAAAAATAAGATAGATATAAATAATCTTAATCAAATAATTAAAATTATCAAATTAAAGAACCAAATTAATTATTCTAATTATATATTAGAATTATCAAATAATTTTAATATAAATTGTCAAAAATTAAATATAGAAAACAATGAAAAAATTAACAATTTAAAATCATATGTCATTCAAAAATTTAATCATCTTTTTAAAGATGATTCTAACAAAAAATTCATAAATAATAGTGAAAATGATTTAAATAACCACATAGGAAATAATAAAGATAATATTAATAAAGTAATATTGAATAATGAAAGTAATTATAATAAAAAAAGTGATATAGTTAATTTTGGTTCAATATCAAAAAATGATATATCATTAAATAAAAGTAAAATTGATGATAATAATTTAAGTCTTTCTAAAACCATTTCTGGTATTCAAGAAAAATTTTCTTCTGATTTTGAAAGTTTTAACTTTAATGATGATAGTATTCCAAGTAAAGAAATTCAAATATTGAATCCACCAGAATTAATTAAATAAAAAATAATATTTAAAATATAACTATAAATTTTAACAAATAATCCCAATAATTTCTCCAAAATTTAAAATTTTAATTATTAAATGCTTTTATAATTAATTAATTAATATAAAAAAATATGTAATTATTACTATAAATTTTTAAATATATTTAGCGTAATAATAATCTTTTGATTAAGAATTAATTTAGAAATAAATCATTAATTTGATAATTTTCTAAATTTTTATTATTACTTTATTATTTAAAAATCCAATAAAGATTATTTACAGTTAATTATATAAAAATATATCAATCGCATAATTCATATGATTAATTTATCATCAAATCAAGAAATATCAATTTTAATTGAAGAAAATAATAAAAACCTATTACAAAGAAAGAGAGAAAAAAAATCAAAATGGACAAAAGAAGAAGATGAATTACTTTTAAAAAAGGGAAAAGAATATAATAATAAAAAATGGAAATTAGTTGCATCTTTCCTTCCTGGTCATTCTTCTGTTCAATGTTCTGCAAGATATAAAAGAATTCAATCAGGAATAATTAAAGGAAGTTGGAATAAAGAAGAAGATAAAAAATTATTAGAATTATATAATAAATATGGTAAAAATTGGGCTAAAATATCAAAAGAAATGCATTCAAGAACTGGAAAACAAGTGAGAGATAGATTTTTAAATTTTTTCGATAATGGAATAGATAAAAGAACATTTACAGAAGAAGAAGATGAAGAAATAATTAAATTATATAAACAATATGGTAATAGTTGGACAACAATTGCTAAATTTTTAAAAGGAAGAACTGGTGATATGGTTAAAAATAGATTTTATTCGAAATTAAATAAAATTATTAATAAACAGGATCATACTATTTCTTCAGGATTTTCTCCTAATTTCAATAATTTAATGATTTTAGGTAATGAAAAAAAAAAAGTTAATAATTCTTTTAGCATAAATAAACTCAATAGTACATTAACAAATTATAATGAGATTAATAATAATAATTATAAAATAAATGAATATTATAATTTGAATGAAAATGATAATTTGAATGATAATCAAATTAATTATTTAGAAGGAATGGTTATTGAAAAAAATAATTTTTTTTCTGAAGATTATTTTCAAGGAAATAGAATGATTGATAATGAATTTGATAGTAAATAAGAATTATGAAAATTTCTTTTTTATATGTAAATAAAAAATTTCAAATGCCATGAATAATAAATAGTTTTATTCTTTTAAATTTATGGTTGTAAATATTAATGCCATTACTATAAATTAAAAAGTTTAAAACAATTTAGTATTTTTATTCTTTTAATTTTATGTTTGTAAATATAAATGTCATGAATATAGATTAAAAAGTTCAAAAGAATTTAGTAGTTTTATTCTTTTAAATTTATACCTGTAATATAAATTTGATGATTATAGATTAAAAAGTTCATAAGAAATAAGTTGTATATAATGCCATGAATATAATTTAATTTAGAATAGATTATAGTATACATTAGTTAAATTTATATTTCTTTATTTTTTAAATGGACTATTTAATCATATTAATTCTATTTATTAAATAAACATTAAAAGTAAATAATTGTCTTTAAATAAAAAGGAAATAATTGTTTTATTAAAAACATTAAACTAAAAAAAATTATTAATGCCTCGAGAAATAATAACAATTCAAGTAGGTCAATGTGGTAATCAAATAGGATGGCGTTTTTGGGATCTGGCATTAAGAGAGCATGCATCCCGAGGTATCCTCTTTGATGATGCGATGTCCTCCTTTTTCTTATTTGATGACAAGAAAAAGTTGTTAAAAGCTCGTTCAATATTAATTGATATGGAAGAAGGGGTAATAAATCAAATATTAAAATCAGATTTAGGTGAATTATTTGATACTACTCAATTAGTAAATGATGTTTCAGGGGCAGGTAATAATTGGGCAAATGGATTTTATGAATATAGTAAAACATATAGTAATATTATATTAGAAAAAGTAAGAAAAAATTTAGAAAATTGTGATTCTCCACAATGCTTTATGTTAATGCATTCAATTGGTGGAGGAACTGGTTCTGGTTTAGGTTCAAATATAATTAAATTATTAGGTGAAGAATATTCAGATATATTTAAATTTACTATTAGTGTTTTTCCTTCTAAAGATGATGATGTTATTACTTCTCCTTATAATGCTATTTTATCACTTAATCAACTTATTAATTGCGCTGATTGTGTTTTACCTATTGATAATCAATCTTTACTTGAAATATGTGAAAATGTGGAGAAACAATCAAAAAAAATATCTAAAAATATTTTCGGGAGTAATAATGATAATAATATGAAGGAAAAAGAAAAGAAGAAACCTTATGATAAAATGAATTCTATTATTTCTCATTTATTATCTGATTTAACATGTTCAATGAGATTTGAAGGAACTTTAAATGTTGATATTAATGATATTACTATGAATTTAGTTCCTTTTCCAAGGCAACATTTTATTTTATCATCTCTTTCTCCTTTATATCATGTTTTAGATCAAAAATTAGAACCAAGAAGGACTGATCAGATTTTTAATGATGTCTTTTATGAAGATTACCAATTAATTAAATGTGATAATTTTAATAAAGGAATTTATTTTGCATGTGCTTTAATAGCAAGAGGTAATTTAACTGTAAGTGATTTAATGAATAATATAGAAAAACAAAAAAACAAATTAAAAATGGTGAGTTGGAATCATGAAGGTTTTAAAATTGGATTATGTGATCAACCTCCAGTAAATATGAAATATGGATTATTATGTTTAAGTAATAATACTGCAGTTACTGATTGTTTTAAAAATTTAAGAGATAGATTTAATTTATTATATAAACATAAAGCTCATGTTCATCATTATTATAAATTTATGCCTGATAAAAGTGATTTTGATAAAGCTATTTATAATGTTAATTCTTTAATTAATGAATATGAAGATTCTATTAATAAGAAGGTTAATGTTATTAATAAAACTTTGATTCCTGAAATATAATTAGCTCTTTTATTTGAAAATATATTTTTTGCGATTTTTTAAAGTAATTATATTCTCAATTTTATTTTATTTAAAATCAATTAAATAATATAATATAATTATAAAGAAATTGATATTTATTATTTCAAAATATTTTTATTTAGCAATGTATTTATTTAATCAAAGAAGTGAAATTATTTTCATAAAGTTTGGTTGTCATAAACTAAAATTTAAATTGTAAAAATTATTTTAGATTTTTTATTCTATGTATAAACTAATTAAGTAAGATAATTAATTAATTAATATTATCAAATCTATTTTTTTTTATTTTTTTTTTCATTGAAAAGTATAAACATAATATCAGTTTCTAAGTACAAATCTTCATTATTTTTCAATAATATTAGTATACAAAATAAAAATCTTTATGAAGGTATTTCTTTAATTTAGAATAAAATCTATTTTTAACCTTTACATCACTTCTTCCTTTTAAAAATGTAGATATTTTTTTTAATATAAGATACATACAAAGAACATTTTGTGTGATTTTATATTATTAAAAATTTAATTTTTAATTTTATAACATTCTTTCTCAAATCAATAATCTTTTTTACATTTTTAATCAATATTTATGATAAAAATAGTAAATTTCATTTTTATTAATTAATAGATTTGCTTAATCAAATTTAAAGAAGAAAATTAAAAAATAAAAATAAAAATAAAATAAAACAAATTTAAATAATAAACAAATAAAACAAAAAATTAAATAAAATGAAGTCACTAAATTCACTTAGTTTATCAAATTTGTAAGCTTTTTATCTTATTTTTTAGACCAATAATAGATAATTCTTTTTCATCAAGACAAAATAAAAATGGATATATTTTATCAATTATTCAAAAAAACCCAAAAGAAGTTTTAAAATTTAAAGATACAAATCTAAAATTAATAAAAAAATCAGAAAAACAATTAAGTTCATTATCATTATCTTTGTCAAATGAGAAAGAAAATTCTTCAAGAATAACAAAAAGTAGAATAAATAAAACTCAAAAAAAAATTAAATTAAATTCTCCTAAAAATAATTCTTTAAGATTATCAAATAGAGAAATAAAAAGAGATGATTCAATTAAAATTAATAAAAATATTGATTTATCACCAAAAAATTCATTAAATAATTTAATTTGTATTAAAAAGCCGAAAAACAAAAATACTAATAATAATATGAAAAACGGAAATTTAAATAATATTTTAAATGGTAATACAATAGAAATAAATTATAATAAAAATGAAATAAACAATATATCAAATAAAAATAAACAAGATATTGAATCATTATTAAATAACAATTACAACAGACATAAATTGCATTCAGATTTCTCAGAGAAGGATAAAAGCACCTTTGAATTAGAGCATAAAAATACAAATAATACAAATAATAATAATGAAACAATAACAAATGATGATAACGGAAGTTTTTTTTTTTCTCCAAGGAGAAATTTAAAAAAGAACAGTTTTTTAAAAAATAATAAAAGGAGTAATAAAAATAGTATTGACTTTGATTATAATAATAATTATAGATTAATGGTTCATTCTCCTGCTTCAAAAACAATAAATTATATTTCCCATAAAAAAAATCCAAATCATATTTCTTCATCAAATGATCAAATAAGCACAGATACTAATTTTGTTAATAATAATAAAAATTATTCTCTTTTAAATTCTACAAATGATTTTTTGAATAATAATAACATAAAAATGAATAATATTAAAAATTTTCATGGATTATTTCATCAAAACATAAAACAAAAAATTGAGGATTTTGAGAAGAAAGAAAGTGAAGAACCAAAAATTCCAATTTTGAGATTAAGAAAGTCTAGTAATAAATCAAATACTGAAGATAATGAAACTGAAAAAAGTGAAAAAAATAATGAATATCAAAAAAGAATAAATTCAATTAATATTGAAGATGATAATATAAATAATAAAGAAGAAAAAGAGAAAGAAATATATGAAGATGGAAATGAAACTCCAAAAAAGAAAATAAATTCCATAAGTAAAAAAGAAAGTGGATTTTTAAAAAAATTAAAGGAAAAAACAGAAAGATTTAAAAAAAGATTAAGTCCATTAAATAGAACATCAAGAAGAAGAAAAACTAAAATTGAAGAAAATGTAATTTTTTTAAGAGAAGCATTAAATGAAGATAATACTTTTAATGCTCCAAAAAAAGCATCAAATAAAAAATCAAATAAAAACTTTAAAAAACAATTGTCAAAAATTTCAGAAATTTCTTTACAAAGAGATGATGAAAGAAAACAAACTTCAAGTTATGTTTTTTTAGAAACAAAAATGGAAAGTATAAAACAAATAAAAGAAATAATAGAAGAACAAATAGACAATAATCGTTTTAAAAGAAAATTAACTCCTATTATTAAAAAAGGACATTCAATATTTAAAAAGATAATTGATAAAATTGAAAAAAAAAAAAAATTAATTGATATTGATGCTTCTTCTTCGAATTTATCATCTGAAAAAAGTCAAAAGAAATCTACAGTTAAATCAACAAGCACTATTCATTTTTTTGATTTAAGACATTTTTCTGTTAGACTTTCTATAAATGATTTTCATGTAAAAATAAACAAAAATTTATGTGATATTAAAAAACAAAAATTAATAAATTTTCTTGTTTATGGAATTCGAGAAAGAGATGAAAATCTTGAAATTAATAGAATTAATATAAAAGATAAATTAATAGAAAATAGTATGCAAATTGCAATGAATTATAAAAATTTATTAAAAGAAGGATATCATTATTTGAATGAAGTTTTTAAAAAAAATAATGAATATAATTTAAAATGTCAAAAATATTTTAAAGAGATAAATCAAAAAATGTTAAAGAAATGTGAAATTGAAATTGTATATGATTATTTAAAATTAACAAATCAAAAAGTCCAAAATATTTCTCTTTTTAATTTTAATCAACTATTATTAAACAATTATTTTAAAATAAATTTACATGAACAAATAATAAAGGGAAAATATTTAAACACAGATTTAGGAAATGAGGAAATGCCAAATTTAATATTTATTAACTTTGAAAAAAACCATAGAAAATCAATAAAAACAATAAGAAGATTTAATAATCAAATAATATTATCAGAACTTCCAATTATATTATCAAAAATTTCATTAGAATTTTATAATAAATTTTTAATATTAGATATAAAAGAATATTATAATTCAGAGGATAATTTAAATATAGATACATATAAATCAAACATTAAATTATTATTAAAAAAAACCCTTACTGCATCAAATGAAAATATGTCTCGTCATTATTATTTTCATCATAGTCATCATCATTCAAATCATGCTTTTAGAAGAAACAGTCTTGTATATCATAAAGCAAGATTATCAATTAAAAATCAATTATTAAGAACTGGTTCTCATTTAAGTCATTTGAAATTGTTTGATGAAAATAAATGTAAAATTTTAAACAAACAATTTTTTGAAAGAAAAAGAAATTCTTATGAAAATAAATTAATTGGAATTAGAAAAAGAAGAGAAAAAAATAAAATAAATTTAACAATTAGAAAAAAACAAATTGCATTATATATTTCACCAGTAAATTCTCAAAATAATAATTTCAAATTAACGAATACAAACAATGTTTCTTTAAGAAAATATGATAGAGAAATGACAATTTTTAAAACTTTAAAAATCAAAGATGATTTATTAAGAAAATGTAAAACTTTTAAAGAAACTTTAATATTATTCATTAAACATGGTGATTATCATAATTTTAAAAAAGTGTTTAAAAAATTTAAAGCAAATCCAGAAATAGTTGATAATGAAGGAAATTCATTATTAAATTTAGCAGTTCAATGTGATTTAAAAAGAATTGTTAAATATTTATTAAATCAAGGTGCAAATCCTAATTCTCAAAATTATAAATTAAATTCTCCACTTCATTATGCTTTAACATATAAAAATTTTGAACTTGCTGATATTTTAATTAAATATGGAGCTAATGAAAATTTAAAAAATGGAGAAGGATTAACAGCTTGGCAATGTTTAAACTATGATAATTCAATTTTATAATAATTATAATATATTTATTTTATGTATACTAATAATTTATTTTTTTTATTGTAAATATTGAAATTCTGAAATATATTATCTTTTAAGATATTTGGGTATAAAATTTAAAAGATATATTTTATTTAACAAATTATTTATTTAATAAATAATTCTATTTATTATTTACTTTAAATTTGATTAACTAATTTCGAAATAATTTAGGAAAATATATAATGATTTTGATTTTTTTATTACCTCAAAAATATTTAAATATTTAAATTAATGACGTTTATTTATTGAACTAAATTTTATAAAAAATTTATATCTTTTTCAAATATTGAATTCCTTCATTTCAATTTATAACATCTAAAAAATTAAATTAAACAAATCTTTTGATTTTCAATTAAATTTTGGATATAATAATCCTTATAATATAATTTATTAGGTATGTACTAAAAAAATTATAAAAAAAAACAAAATAATATGTAAAAATATTAAATTAAACAATATAAAATGTCTCAAATAAACCTAAAAATTTATGATAAAATTAATATTGAAGAATATAATTCAAACCCACAATTGCAATTAAATATTACAAATAATCAAATAATAAACAATAATTTTGAATTATTAGCCTTATCAACAATATTAAAATCAAATCCACAATTTATTGTTTGTCCATTTTGCCATAATATTACTCCATCAAGAACAGAAAAAAATATTAATATCAAAAATGCTATTTGCTTATGCATTTCACCTATATTATGGGGAATTCATCAAACATTAAGAAATAAAGATTTAACTTGTTATGATTCAAAACATTTTTGTATTAAATGTAATGCTTATTTAGGAAGTTATCAATCTTGTTGATTATTTATTAAATATTAACTATCATTGATTAAAATAATTTTAATTGAATTATATTATTAATTTTTTAAAACACTTTTTTTTTATTTAATCAATAATTGTTCAAAATATGAGTAAAAATGAAGCACTGTTAAAATCTTTAAATAGTAGAATGGAAGATTATTATGATGCATACAAATATTTTAAACAACATAATTTATCTCAACAAGAAGATTGCTTGAAAAAATTTAAAATCCTAGAAATGGCAAAAAACTTTTTAACCAAAAACGAAATAGATAAGTTAAAAGAATTGTCAATTCCAAGTCAAATAAAACCTGATTATATTTGTGGTTGTTCTTTAGAAGAAAGAGAAAAAAAATTTAATTTAATAATAAATGAATTAAATAGAGAAATGAAAGAAAAAGAAAAAGAATTAGTTTTAGTAGTTCAAAAACTTAAATCACTTGAACCCGAAAAATTTAAAAAAATTGAAGCAGTAGCAAAAAAAGATATAGTAACTAGGAAAGAAAAAATTGAAAAATTTAAAAAAATTATTTCTCTTCTTAATGAAAAAAAAAAAAATGTTTGGACACCTGTTCCATTATGTGGAAAAGATCCAAATACAAATTTATTAACTCTAACACAAATTTATCCTCCTTTTAAAAATGATAATGTAAATTATTCTGTTTCAAATAATGATAAAAAAGAAAATATCGAAAATAAAAATGATAAAGAAAGTAATATATTAAAACAAACAAATAAAAATAATATAATTCATAAAAATGAAGAAATAAAAAAAGAAGAATCAAAAAAAGAAGAAACAAATAAAGAAGAAGAAACTAAAAAAAAAGAAGAAACAAAAAAAAAAGAAGATAATAAAAAAAAAGAAGAACCTAAAAAAATTGAAAAACCAAAAAAAGAAGAACGTAAATTTAATTTAAAAAAATCAGAAGAACATATTGATAAAAGTAAATTTAATGATAATGAAATAAATGATCCTGAAAATTTAGATTGTTTAAACACAATAGGAGTAATGAAAAAAAAAGAAGAAGAATTGAATGAGAAAATGAAAAAAATTGAAGGAAGAACTCCAAGAGAATTAAGACAATTAATGAATAAAATAAAAGTTAAAATTTCAGTATTAGAAGGTAATATACAAAATGGTCAAATCACAGAAAAAATGTATTTTAATATTTTAGTGAATCAATTTGAACATGATAAACTTTTAGGACAATATTTTTTACAAGAAGGACAAAATGAAAAAGCTGATATTATTGCTAAGAGATTAAATATAATTATGAATGAAATTGAAGAATTGAAAAGTGTTATGGATGAATAAATTTTTATTTTAAATAAAAACTAAATTTAAAAATGTTTTTAAATTAATAATATTATTTCTTTTAAATAAGTAATTAATTGAATTATATTTACATTGAAAAATAAATACAATTTTTTTTCAAATTAAATAAGTATGTTTTTTTTTAAAATTCATTATTTTCTTTTATTAAAAATTTATATTTTTGAACTGAACTAGTATATTCATTTGTTATTTGTATATTTTCCATTAAATTTAAAATTATTTTTGCACATTTTTTTACTTGATTTTCTTCGGTTTCTTTATTTGATAAATATAAAAAACATTTTTTATAATCAGGATGATTTTGAATATTAAATTTCATTACTAAATAAGTAACAGAAAAAGCAACAATAGTTCTTGAAAAAGAAAATAAATTTAAATCCAATAAAGAAATTTCAAGAAGATATTTCCCTAAATAATAATCTTTCAAATTAAAATTAAAAATTAAAGAAAGCATATCATAAAAATTGATGATATTATCTTGTTCTATTTTATATTCAATTTTTTCAAATAAGATTTTTTCAAAGATAATTATTTCTTCCTTTGAATAAGTATTTTCACAAATTAAACTTAAATCTTCAATTCTTGGATGAGAAGATTCAATAAATTTAGAAGAAATTAATAAAGAACAAATTCCTAAAAGTTGTAATTTTGATTTATGAAATTTTTCCTCACGCGCCAAGAATAAATCAATTATTTTTACTGAAAGAAATAAACATTCATCAGATAATTTTAAATAAAAATGAACATTAACTAACCAATCAATTAAAACTGCTCTATGTCTTTCTGTAATGTTATTTTGTTTTTTTAATTGAATTTTATTTAAATATGGAATTTTATTTTTTTCTTCTTCAAGAATTATTTCTTTGTAAATTGAATTTAAATTTGAAGATGATAATTTTTTAAATTGATTTAAAGCTGATATAGAAGTTAATAAAGAAGATTCTTTATTATTTTCTAAAATATTTTTTGAATCCAACAAATTTTTAAAAGATTTCTCATTTGAATTTGATTTTGAGGAATTTGTATTTGTACTTTGTGTTTGAGTTATTGTTTTTTTATTATTTATATTTGATTTTTTATTTTTGTCTTTTAAACATATTGATGAATATGATGCATTTAATGAGTGAGATTTCATCCTTTTTCAAAATATTTTTGTCTTTATTAAATTATAAATTATTTCTTTTTTGTTTTTAAATATATATTATTTGGGCTGCCATTTCCAATTTAAATTTAAATTGAAATTTAACTTTCTATTTTCAAAATAATCAAACACCAAAAGTTTGATGAGAGATAATCATTCAATTATTTATTTAAAAAAAGTCATATTTTTATTCTTTTCTATAATTATTGCTAAAAGTAATTTTTCAATTGATTAATTACCAAAAATTTCTTAATTGAAATCAACAGAAAATTAAATTATGATTTAAACATTTTTTTTTGAAATAAATTATAATTTGTGAATATTTGAAATTGTATTTAGAGATTTCGACCAAATTAAAAACAAAAAATTCAAAATTTTATATTTAAAATAAAATATAAAAAATATAAAATTTTGAAATGGGAGGATGTCAATGTTCAAATGCAAATCCAGAGAATAATATAGATGTACCAAACAAAGAAGTTAACGAAGAAGATAAAAAAAAAGAAGAAAATAATGAAGATAATGAAAATAAAGAAGAAGAAAAAAAAGAGGAAACACAAAACAATTTAAATACTCTTAATAATAATAATCGTAATTTAAACGATAAATCATTAAGTATAGTAAAAGAAGAAAGTAAAGAAAAAAGTTCAAATTTAAATGAATCAAATATAAATCAAACAGAAGGAAAATTAAAAGCAGTTTCAAAAGTAAAATATAAAATAGAAAATTATCCAACAGATGCTTTAAATATGATAAATAAAATTAGAGTAAATCCAATTGAATTTATTCCAGAAATTGAAGAAGCAATTAAACATATAAAAACAGAACAAAATAAATTAATATATAGTGGAAATTTGAAAGTTGCATTAAATAAAGGAGAAGAAATATTTAAAGAAACTATTGAAATATTAAAAACCATTCCACCTATGGAACCATTGGTTTTTGATAATAATATTGCAATTGAAATTCCTGATGATGAAGAAGTATTTAAAGACCCTAAAATATTTCAAAATAAAATTATAGAAAAGAAAAAAGTTATCAATTTAGATGCTTATTTTAAAGATGCCGTTAAAGACCCTTATATTTCTGTTTTATTAATTATAATTGATGATTCTGGGAAACATGCAGGAAAAAAGAGGGCTGCTGTTTTAAATAAAGATTTTAAAAAAATCGCTATAACTTATAAATTGCTAAATAAAAAGTTTTGTGCGTATTATACATTATCAAAATAAAAAAAATTGATGTAACATTTTTTAAGTTTTTTATATATAATATAGGCTTTTGAAATGAAATATTGTATATATTTTTTAAATATTATTTCAATTAATAGATTATGTTTTAAAAATTTTTGATTTATAATCATTTTCTTTTTATCAATTCTTTTATATATTCAAATCATAAAATAAACAATTAAATATACAAAATTAAATCAATTAAAATATAATATTAAAAATTAAAAATAAACAAAGAAAATAATTCTAGAATTAAAAGAGAATTAGAGTTATTTTCTGTAAATTATATCTGAATCAAATTTTAAGATGGAGAACAAAATTGTAATAGAATGGTTTATAAAATTAAACAGCAGAAAATAAGTTTAAAATCATTAAAATATTAATCTCCTGATATATCAATAAAAATATTTTTCCAGAACAAAAAAAAAAATCAATTCATCTATTTCAGAAAAAATCAAGAAAAATAAACAAAATAAATATTTATAATTTTAAATTCAGAATAGAAAACAGAAAAATATATTATTATTTCTTAATTACAAAAAATTAAGAATTTATTGGTCTTTTTTAAGATTTCTTTGTGGTATTGCAAATTTAATCGCTTTTTCCCAGTCTTTATTTTCCATATCCATATAATTAGATAATATTTCAACAACAGTATTTAAATTTAAAACAGGATTTGCAATATTATTTAAATATTTAAATAAAGGTAATTTAGCTGTTTTTATTTTTATTCCTTTTTCTTTAATAAAAGATTCATTATTTATTTGAGATACTCTTAATAATGTTTTATCTTTCATTACAGGTTTATCAACTAATCCTCCAATAATATATATTTTATCTTCTGAAACATCATTTAATTCTTCATTTGAATCAGGACTTAAATAAATAAATTCTTTATTTAATTTTATTAATTCTTCTACATTAAAGAATTCTTCATTTTCAAAATGTGAATACCAAAAATTACTTCCCATTTTTTCTAGTTCTTCTTTAATATATCCATTATAATTTGTAAAAAAAAAAGAAATTTTTTTTTTGTTTTTCTTGTTAATACTATAACAATAACCTAATTGAATTATTAAACTTTTTAATTCATTATATCCCATTGAAGAATTAAAAAATAAATCAAAAACAATTATAAAATTTGATGTTAATCCTAATTTTAAAGTTTCTTTTAATTTCTTTTTTTCATCTCTTAATTGTTGATAAAAAATATCTTTTTCTTCTTTTGACATATTTTCAACCAATTTTTTATGCTCTAATTTAATTTCTTCTTTTTTCTTTTTTTCATTATTTCTTGTTTTTACTCTTTTATTAGTTTTTTCTTTATTTATTAGTTTATTATTTTGATATTTGTTATTTTCTTTTCTTTCTTTTCTTTCAAATTGTTTTTTTTCAATTTCAGATAAATTGTCTCCAAACAAATCTACATTATCAATATAAAATTCCTCCATAATGATTAATACAAAAAATATTCAATAAACTTTTTTTCTTAAATATAAATAAATTAAAAAAATACTCAAAACAAAAAATCATTAAAAAATAGAAGAAAAGATAATAATAAATAGGAAAATATATTATAAAACAAATAATTTTGGAGAATTTATACAATTCAAAAAATGAAAATAATGTTATAACAATAACATAAAGTATGAATTTGTGAAATAAGATACTTTTGAAGATTAGAAAGATATATATTTTAACTAATAAAATAAATAATATTTTCAAGAAAAACAAATTTTTTGTTTTAAAAGAATAAACTATTTTTTATATCCTTAATTTTGATTAGTTATATATTTAATGATTTTAATATCATTTTTGTTTAACATTGACCTTGAACTAGCAGAACTTCTGTCTCTTATTTTATCAGTTTTTTTGATTTTAAGATGATTGTGCTCAAACTTTTTCTTTTCATTAATTTTTTTCTTTTCCTCTTCTTCCTTATCATTTCTACACAAACAGAAAATTAAACAAAAGATGATTAGAATAAATAATATACTTCCTAAGATAATAAATATAATACTTAATAAATTCTTATTTTTTTTTTTCTTTAAGGTTTCTTCAACTGATATACCATCTCCAGCAAAAATACGTTCATTTGAATAACCTTCAACTTTATAATATATGGTATATTTTTCCAAAGATTTAATTTCATCAGGAATTAAAGGAGAATCTTCAATTTCATTTATATTACTTTTATTAGATATTTTTTCCCATTCATTATCATTGATTTTTCTATAAAAAATATATTGAGAATCTAAATTATTTTCATCTGGTTTTGCAGATAATTTATATTTTGGTAATTCAAAAGTACCTTTTCTAGAAATATCTAATTCAATATTTCCTCTACTACCTTCTGATACTTTAGTATATATTTCAATTGGAATTGATTGTTTTACAAATTGTTTTTGAGTACATGATTCAGTTGGACACATTGAAATTTCAACTTTTTTAATTAAAGATTTTTTATTTTTTATTTCGTTCAAATTTCTTCTATTTTGATTTAATAAAGTAATATCACCAAAACCTAAATATAATTGTTGAATATATAATTCTTGACTTGCAATATTTCTTCCTGATTTTATTATAAGAATATTTTCTTTTTCTTCTTCTTTGATTTCTGCATTAACTCCATTTTTTTTTAATTCTTCTTTATCAATTGTTATTTCTTTAGGAACATATAATAAAAAATCAGATTGATATGCAGTTGAACTTCCTTTGTTTTTGGCAGTAATATTAACCATAATAATACCCATATCATTTTCATATATTTCTTGATCACTTGCTTTTTCATATAATCCTGTATTTTCATTTTTAAAAGCAACATAATAATCTGCATCAAGATACATCCAAGGTCCTTTTACACTTGCATAAGCAGGAATCCAATATGCATTTTCTTTATTTTTTCTTCCATCATTTTGAGGATTGGGCTATATCCCTTTGAAATTCTTTTCAAATTTTTATTTATAAAATTTATAAAACTTTTTTTTATAATAATTATAATACGTTATTCGTTTTTTATTCAACATAAAACATTCAAAACAAAAAAGATAATATTATAATAAAAAATCGTTATGACCATTGAAAAGAATAATTACAACAAAAAATTTATAAAATATGAAAAGCTTATTAAAATATATATTAATTGTATTATTTTGTATATCAACAATAAAGAGTGCATGTGATACAACAGTAAAAACAACATGTGAAGGTGATTCATCATGTAAATGGACAGTAGGAGTAGCAGCTCATTGTGGAGGAACAGATAATGGAAATTCTGTTGCTTGTAGTACTATAGATGATTCTACTGCTTGTACTGGTGGTACATGTTCATGGGTTGCTGAGACAGGTACTTGTAGTGATAAAACTTGTACTGATTATAAATCTGAAGATCCTTGTAATGCTGCATCTGGATGTGAATGGAATACTGATACTTGTTCTACTAAATCTGAATCTATTCCAACTTGTGCTGATTATGAAACTGAAGAAGCTTGTGATGATGCATCTGGATGTGAATGGAATACTGATACTTGTTCTACTAAATCTGAATCTACTCCCACTTGTACTGATTATAAAACTGCAGAAACTTGTAATGCTGTAACTACATGTCAATGGAGTAATAATGCTTGTTCTACTAAATCTACAACTACTACAACTACTAATGATGGTGTATTTGGTTTAAACAGCTCAATTTTAATTTTTTTAATTTCTTTCTTATTTTAAGTAATTTATAAATAAAAAAGAATATTTTTAATCTTATTTTTTTTAAATATTATTTATTTTTGTTATAAAATTTATAATTTTATTAATAATAAAGAAAAAATTAATGTTATTTCTTAAAATGATATTGTTATTCATTGGTATCCAAAATTTTTTTTACATAATTTTTGATGATTCTCTTTGCTTTTTTTTGTTGTGTTGAATATGAATTTTAAATTTCACAAAAGTATAATTTTGATTTTTGTTTAAATTCCCATAAACAAAATCAACAACTTCACCTTTTTCATTTCTCATTCCTTTAGTTATAATTTTATCATTATCATTATTTTTTTAAATATATTATTAGATATTTCCTTTTCTTTTATTGTTGTAAGTTTCATTTATTATTGAATATTTTTCATTTTAAACATTTTGATTTTTTATTATTATCTTTTTTTTTTAAATTTTCTTTTGAAGGGAATTTATTATAAATTGGCCAACAGATCTATTTTTTCTTCCAAAATTATTTTCTATGTTCCATATTCTAATTGGTTTGCTGATGTTTTTGTTAAAACATATATTTTTGTTGTGTCAGGAACACCTTCATTTTCATATGGTAATTCTGGAACAATATTACTTAAATCAATATTTAAATAATTATAATTATTATCACATTCTGTTAAAGTATATGTTATAGTTCCATTTTTTGGACTTTTTGCATTTTCCCATATATTTAAAGTTTTTGTTTCTTTTATATTTTGATTATCTTCTGAATCAACTTCCCTTAATTTTAATACATCTTCTTCACTAATTAATTTAATTCCATCAACTTGTAATGATTTTAATAATTCATATTTTAGTTTTAAATTTTTTCCTCTTCCTAAAGTATAAAAGACTTTTCCTTTGAAATCTCCTGATGAATATGGTACTCCGAATTTAATATCAGGAATTTTCAATTTATAATCATGAAATCCAGTTTTAGTTGGATCATTATAACCTGGTAATTTATCAAAATATGATTCAACAATATCAACTTTAATACTCCATAATTTTCCTTTATATTTATCAGGGAAATCATTATGTATCTTAATTTTATAATAATAACTTCCTTCAAACCCATCTCTAATTGATACTACATTAATATTTTGGAAATCAAAGAAATGAGGAGCAATATCTGCATTATGATCACTAGGAACAATAGTAATATAATTTTTAATTTCTTCTGGAATAGTTAATTTCAAGAAATTATATTTAGTAGGTACTAAAATTGTTCTAATTATATTTTTCATTAATTCAAAAGCACTTACAACTTGTTGTCCTTGTTTAGTAAATTCAATAGCATTTTGTTTCATATTCCAATCAAAACCTGCATTATTATAAAATACAATTTTCACATAAGTTGTTTCACCAGCATTTACTTTACAAGATGAATCCTTAGTTCCACCAACATAAACTAATACTGTACTATCACCAAATCCATAACTATTATCATAAATTGATAATTTGTATTCTCTTAAATATTCTTCTTTATCTTCAATTGAATGTAATTGATAAGAAACAATATTAAAAGTATTTATTGTATTTGGATAAATTTTACTTACAATTTCATAATCAACTCTTGTTCCATAAACTAAATTTACAACATTATCAACATATAAAAATGAATTAGGACCATTTGCAGGATTCCAATAAGTAAATCTTCCTCCATCTTGAACTTTAGTTTCTCCTTCATATTTCCTATCACTATAAGGTTTAAGTGTCATTAAAACATTTATATTTTCTAAAGCTTCTCCTCTTAAATTGACTGCAAAATATAACCAATCTCTATTTGTTGATGTATATACTATATTATCAACTTGAGATATATTTTGAGGAGAATATTGATATTTATTATTACAATCATAATTTGTATATTCAGCACTATCACTGTCTAATTCAGGAATTATAGGAATAATATTATTTTGATATACATTGTTTGGATATGAGAAAATACTTTGATATGGAGTTATTCTCACTCTATGTTGATTGAATAAACACACATAAATATTCTTTAATCTTTCATTTATTACATCTTGACCTTTTAAAGAATTGTTTAATTCTTTTGAACTTATCCAATCTGATTCTTTTAATAAATCATCTTCTACTTTATCTACTGAAACTTCATTATTTTTTTCTTGACCAGCTAAAAGAGTTTTATCTTTATTTTGTAAATTATCACTCCACCATCCTTTATAAACTCCAAATTTATTACTTAATCCAAATTCTTTATTATATTCAATTTGATATCCTGAACCTTTGAAAATAGGAAAAGCAACGAAATTATGAGGTTTATAATAAGCAGGATTTTGAGGAGGTCCAACATCAATAGCAGGTAAATTATTATCCATATGCCAAACATAACCTTTACTAAAAGCATTATCTTCATAATCTTTTTTAGTTAAATCCCACATTATTTTTTCATTAATATAACCTTTTGGATAATAACTATCTACATCAGGAGAATAATTATAAGTATGATTTGGAGTATCATCTTTAGCATCATCATCAGGTCTATGTTTTAATAAAGGTAATGCTAACTCCTTTAATCTTTGAACACATTGTTTAATTTTGTCAACATCATTTGTATTAGCACAACTCATTGCATATTTCATTTCAGAACTTATATCACTTGTAATTTTAGTTCCACTTAAAAATGAACCTTCACCTTGATAACAAACACCATATACACTACTTTGGCCTAAACTAACTTGATGATCATTTCCAAGATCTGAATTTGCTAAAGTATAATCTGGAGTTAAATGATTATCATCATAATAATTAATATGAGTTCTATCTCTATCAAAATGTGTAATTTTTTCCATTTCATATGGATATTGATTTTTTAAGCAAATTGAAGGTAAGAAGAATTTAAAGTAATTATTTAAGAATTTCATTTGAACTCTAATTACTGCTTCTTCATCAGAAGGCCATTCTAATAATCTCTCTTTACCATCTTTAGATAAAAGTTCAAATGTTGTACTCATCATAAAATTCATAAGAGGGGATGGTACAGGTGGTATATCTGGATATAATGATCTTATTGGTTGAACCCATTTTCTTCCCCAAACATCATTCCATTCTATTCTAGTAGTTGAAACAGCACCTGGAATCATTAAAGCTGATCCATGAGTAACATAATCTGCAAATGGAATAAATGAAATACCTACTGCTGATAAAAGTGAAAATCCTGAACTTGAACTTTGTAAACCTGGATCTGAAACATGATGACATTCTCCTTGTCCCCATACTGTTCTATGAAGTAATAATTCTTGGAAATACAAACCATATCTACAATATGGATTTAATAATTCATATTCTTTTATTGTAGATAATTGATCCCTTTTCATTGTATTTTCTATATATAATGCTGGGAGCGACCAATAAAAACTATAAACAGCTCTTAATTTATTTATATATTCTGAATTATTAATTGTATCTTTATATGTAACTTGTGTATATGTTTCAAATTGTGTTTCTTTAGCATTTAAATTATATTTTAATTCTTCTAAGATTATTTCTATATCAAAATCATAATCTCTAATATCAGAACCATTTGAATATTGAAGATTTTCTAAATATATTTCACACATAGATGGTTTTCCATATGCTTCATTTGGCATTAAACCTCTTCTGAAATATAATATGATATAATTTGAATTAGGTTCATATAAAGTTTTAAAAAAGGCAACATTATCAGCACTAATCATTATATTTTCATTATTAATTGGGTCATTTCCTTTAAATTTATAACCATTAGGTATTTTTAAAGTAATTCTTCCTCCTGCTCTCGTTTGCTCAGGTAATAATTTAATTTTTATTGTGTGACCATCAATAAATCTTAAATTAGGATATTCAATATTATATCCTTTTCTAACATCATTATCACCTGGAACTTCATCCACTTGAAAATTATATACACTATCAGCATATTTTAAATCTTCATCTTTAACAGGAACTAAATAATGAGTTAATTTAATCGTTCCATTTGAAATATCATTTATTCTGTTCATATCTTCATTATTTGTAGGATCATATGTTGTAAAAGCTTTATTTTGTAAAAGAACATTAGAATATTGATTAGGAACTAATTTTTCTGATAAATTAGAATTAAAATGACCATTAAAAGTAAGATAAGGTTTTGCTTCCCCTAAAGTATCAGCTAAATTTTCAGTAGGTTTAGGATATTTATCAATACTTAATAAAACCTTGTCATCCATTCCTTTAGGTTGTTGAAGTTCATTACTTTTATAAAAATATATATCCACTCTAGTCCAAGGAATATCATATTTGCAAACATTATCTCTATGAGGATCTCTTTGGGTTCTACATTTTAATAAATCACTATCATATTGTGCTTTAGCTCCTTCTACTTTAGCAGTATCAATAAAAATTAATTGTCTTTGATAAGCATGTTCATAAAATAAATCAGAATCACTGAAATAAATTTCTTTTAACATCATTTCTGAATTAGTATTTGTAAGTAAATTACTTCCTAAAACTTTTATATCTTCAGAAGTCATAAATTTATCATCGATTGTAATATTATGTTTACTGACTTCTTCAGTAGGTAGATCACTTTTCATTACTTTAGAAATTCTAACAGGAGTATCCCAATCAATCACAGAAACAGTATCTTTACCAGATAATTCACTAAAATCAAGATAATCATAATCATCAGAACCTCCTGTTTCTACAAAAGGAAATTTATATTTATGATCATCATAATAATGGTCATAAATTTCAATTAATTTTGCAGTGGCACCTTCATCACTACCATCAACAACAGGAGAAATTAAAGGGACAATACTAATAAAATTAACATGAGATGCAATAGTACCTTCCTTATTTTCAACATTTAAAACATTATCTGTAAACCAACCTATTCCTGGAATAGGATATGTTCCAGATGGGTCTGGATTAAATGTTGCTCTTAATAATGCTGCTAATTGAGTATCTACTAACAAAGGACCTGATTCTAAGTTAACATCTTTGTTTGTTTCATTATCATGATAATTTAATATTGGATAAATTAATGGAATTCCTGTTTTTTTTTGAGTTACTTCAGCACTTTGTATTTCTATATTAAATTCAATTTCTATTTTTTCCAATTTATTAATTAAATTTTTATTACAATGTAAATATTTATTTAAATTCATTGATTCAATACTCTTTGGATAATTATCTTTTATTTCACATCCTGACATAGAATAATCAGTAAATATAACTTTGTCAGGTAATAATATATCAAGATTGAAATTTGAAATTTCATTTGAAAATACATTATAAAATTTAAAAAATATTGTTAATTGCACTCCTTCTTCTCCTCCTGGAATTGGAAGATCTTCATCTCCATTTCCCATTTTAAAATTATATTCAAATATAGCATTTTTAGACATTGAATGAAAGAATATATTCATCATAAAAGAAGCATAATCTGAATTAGTAAATGCTTGACCATTAACAATCCAAATTCTAGAATTACTATTATATTCTTTGGTTAAAACAAATGGAAAATCATTTTCATTTCCACTTAAATTTTCTTCAACACCTCCACTTTTATATTTTAATCCATTACTGTTTTTATCTATTTTCATTAATATATCAAAACCAGTAGTATCAGTCATTAAATAACTACTTGTCAAAAATGATTGAGTTTGAGTTCCTAAACATATAAATTGAAGAAGGAAATTATCATTTGGATTTTCAGGAGATATACTTGAAGTTCCTTCACATCCTTTAATATCTATTAAAGATTTTTCATCTATTGAAGTTAAATATTTTTCTTTATTATACACTGGATCTATAATTCCCCATAATTGTAATAAATAACCTGATTTACCAGAAGCTAAAATATTTCCTCCGTTAGATGCAAATTTCTTAATCTTTTCAATTCCTTCATTTGTTAATTTATTCATTATAATTGAATCAACTCCAAAAATATGATCAGGAACAATCAACAAATCAAATTTATTGATGTTTGTTTTTTCGTCATATAAAGAATTTTCCTTTAATAATTCTGTGTCATTAAATAAAACAACTGCACCTTTAGAAGTATAATTTGTTTGGAAACTTTCGAAATCTTTCATACTAAATAAACAAGTTGGAATTTTTCCTAACCTTTGTACAAAATAACCACAATATTGTTCTGATTCATAAAATAAATTTGTTTTAATACTATCAATTTCATATTCCATGCTTAAAATAGCAATATTAATATCATATAAAGCTTTAGCTCTAGAAATATTAATTGAAGAAATATTTTTAATATAATTAAAATAATCAGAACTATAACTAGGAGGAAAAGTTGTTTGGTTTAAATTAAATACTCCTCCATTATCTACTAAAACTAAATTTCCTTCTTGACTATAATTAAATTTATAAGGATAATATATGAATTGACTTTTATATCTTTTTAAATTCGATAATATATATCTATAAGCATTTGTCATATGTACATTATTTTCTTGAGGAAGACTTATAAATCCAATATCTTTGAATTCTTGTAGATCTAACAAATTTCTCATAGAAATTTTAGATTTTTTTTCTACTATTTTATTTTCTTTTGCCGAAAAAAAAGGAGTTTTGACATTATCAATGATTAAACCTTTTCTCAAAATTTCTATTTCAGATTTATTTCTTTGAGGTCTTTGAGGAAAGAATTTCTCTTTTCGAATAATTGTGTCTGAATTTTTTTCTTTCATAAGATTATATGAAAAAACATTAGATAAAACTAATATTATTAAATATGAGATTTTTATCTTTTTCATTTTGTTTGTTTAATTCTTTATAATATTTATATGAAAAAAAAAAGAGAATTATTATTTTTTTGTAAATGATATTTAATTATTTAATAAATTAAAAACTTATTATCAAATCTCAATTTTTTAATTCATAAAGCATAAAATAAGATAAAAAAATTTAGTAATTCTATATCAAATATGAATTATAAACAAATAAGTTTAATAAATAAATCTAAAAAAAAAATTAATTTATATATTTTTTCTATATTAAATTTATTTACAAGTTATTGTCACCAATAAAAGATCTTAAAAAATAAAAAAGTGTAATTAATCATTATTAAAATTCACATCAGCTTTTTTTTGTCTCATACTTCCTCCTTTGCTAAAACTTTGTTTTTTCTTAAGAGTTGAACTAGTTCCACTGATATCATAATTATTTGTTCCGTCAAATTCTCCAGCATTATTTTTAGAATAAGATTTTTGAAATGTATTAGGATTTTTTTCTAAATCTTCAATATTTCCAACACCAGTTCCTTTTTTAGAATTATCTAAAATTGCTTGAATACAAATATCAATTGAAGTAATTTTAAAAAATATATTTAAAAAAAATGTTGTAAATGAAAAACCAATACAAATTCCCCATTGTTTAAGAGTTAAACCTCTTTCACTGACTTTAAAAGCTTCTTTTCCAAATTGAATTAAAATAATTTGTAAACCTAATTCAAAGAAAACAATTAAAGGGAAGAAAATATTTTTATTTATCCTTACAAAAATATTATAAGAATCATCAAGAACTCTACAATTAAATTGATTAAATAAAGTATAAATCACAAAAACATTAAAAACAATAGTCATATGAGTTGAATTTCCATTCACATTCAAATATTCATCAAATGCAACTGCCATATCTTGTTTATCAGCATAATTTCCACATTCCATTTCATCATTTAATCCATGAATAATTTTATCTTTACTTTTCCAATAAATATTTATACCATAAATAATATTTTTGACATTTTTAATCCCACCTGGCATTTTTCCATAGCAATAAGAAATAATTCTATTTTCAGCTAATCTAACAACATCATCTTCCTTAATAAAATGAGGAGCATAAAGATATAAAAATAATAATAAACCTAATTGAAAAAGTGATTGACCAATAATATGTTTCCACATTTTACCATTTATTATACTTTCATCTTTTTTAGTAGGTTCTCTATCTAATAATTCATCATAAGGAGGTTCAGTTGCTAAAGCTAAAGAACCTAAAGAATCCATAATTAAATT
>JAJJLU010000656.1:0-24744 GCA_023807065.1 Isotricha intestinalis | reverse complement strand
CCCCAATCCCCAATCCCCAATCCCCAATTCTCTGATAATAAAGAAATAAAATCTTTTAAAATTTAGATAAATTAATCTTAATTTTTTTCAAAAAAAAAAATATAGATTTAAATGAAGAATCAGAACTTCCTTTAAAAGTTATAAAAATTTTATCCAATCAACATTATGAAAAAGATTATCTAAAAGGATTTAAATTTTATGAAAAAAGAAATTATTATAAAAAAGAAAAATTATTTGCTTATATTTGGGATGAAAATTGTAAAGAAACAAAAATAAAATTATCAAAAATTCGCTTCAATCAAGAATATATTGAATATATAATTAAAAACAAAAGATCAAAATATTATTTTGAAATCTATAAAAAAAACATAAATAATTAAATATTTATTAAATAATTAAAATAATCATAAATAAAGTAAAAATAAATTAAATATTAAAAACCCAAAAAAAATAAAATAAAATAATAGATTTTTTTTCATAATAATATTATTAAGTCCTGTTTTATATTTTTTAATCCTTTTATTTATTTTTTTCTTTAATTTATATTGTTGATTAAATTTTTAATGCTCTTAAAAACAAATAAAAAATTAAATAATAATTTCAAATATTTTAAAAGTAATTCCAAAAATAAATTAAAGATATATTGTATATTTTAATTATTTTGGTGTTTATAAGTATTTATATTTTATTTTTTTTCATAAAATTATTGAAATTTAAACAATTTTTTCAAATAAAAAATGAATGTAATTACTACTGATATGGAAATTATAAGTGAAATGAAAAAAGATGAAGAAACAAAAGCAAAACAATTTTTTGGTCATACAGAAATAAATGAACCTGAAGTAAGTAGATAAATGAAAGAATTTTTTGATAAAAAATATCAACCTAATTGGCATTGTGTTGTTGGAAAAAATTTTTATTCTTCTTTTTCTCATGAAGTAAAAACATATATTTTTTTTTCAGTTGGTCAAATTTCTGTTTTATTATATAAAGTTGGATAAATTTATTTTCTTTTTTATCATATAAAAATGAATTAAAATGTATGATATTGTTTTTTTTTTTTGGTTTTTTAAGTTACTTTTTTATATATTATTTATTTTTTTATAAAACTAAATTTAAATTTTATTATGATGAATGTTTGTGATTCAAAAATTCAAAAAATATAATTAGATAAATTGATAAAATTAAAAATGAAATTTTATTTTAAAAATGTATTTAAAAATTAAATTAGAGAAAAAAAGAAGACTTTAATGCAGAATTTTCGAAATTAATAAAAGTTTTAAATCAATAAAACAATAATAATAAAATATTATTTTAAACAATAATTTATCAAAAAGTTTTTTTCAAACAAAAAATATTTAAATGAATTATTAAATATTTAAATAATATTTTTCATTTTTATTTTTTATATAATTGAAATTTACCATATAATCAAAAAATTTAATTGAAAAACATAAATAATTAATTTAATTTTTCAAATATTTGAGGTGAGAAAGAATAAATTTATATAATGAATATATATAAAGTGAAAAATATTATATAGAAAAGATATTAATTATTATAAATATATATATTATTATAATTAAAAAATAAACATTTAATTTATAATATAAAAAATATTTTTTTAAAAACTAAATTTAAAAATGAGAAAAAAGAAAAGTAATTCAAAAGATAAAAAGAAATTAGAAATAGAAAGAGAACCAAACTGGAATTTAAAATATAATAATATGGATATTTTATTAAAACCAAGAAATTTAAGACAAGAATCAAATAATAAAATAATAAGTAGAAATGGAACAGCTCAAAAATTAGGAAATAAACAATCATTAATGAATTCAAAAAGTTATAGTATACTTCATAGAAATCATACTTCTGATAAACCAAAAAATATAAAAAATAATACTATTTTATTTAATGATCCTTTATATAATCAAATTAAATTTTTATGGGAACAATTAGGAATTAATAAATCTTATCAATTTATTTTTGATAATTTTTGTATTCAACTTTCTCCAATTAATAGAGAAAATTATTTTAATAATGAAATTAATCATTTAAATTCAATATTAAATTTATTAAAAGAAATAAATTTAAATATTAATAAAAGAAAAAATTATATTGGAATACTTAAAAAAAATGATAATATGATTAATTCAATTAAAAATAAAGAAATAGATGAATTAATACATAATATAAGGGAAACATTAAATGAATTAAGGAGGATTTCAATAATTATTGTAGAAAATTATAGTAAATTAAAAGAATTAATAGGATATGATTTATATACAAATAAATTTGAAAGTAGTAAAATAAATAATTATAATAGTTACTTAATAGAAATGAAAACAGATTTAAATTTTTTAATTTCATCAAATCTTTCTAAACATTTCTTTTTTATTGAAAATGATCCTTTTTTAAATTCAATTTCAAAAAATCTCAATATTGAATATGAAAAAAATAATGATTTACAAATTGAAAAAGAGTTAAATGAAAGAGTTAAAATTTGTGAATATATTTTATTAAATGAAATATTAAATAATGAACACAAGAAAAATTTCAATTATAGATATAATAATAATTTAAATAATATTTCAACTCATTCCCTCATCTCAACAAAATCAAATACAAAATTAAATAAAAGTATTGAAGGAAATTATTTATATGATTATAAATTAAATAAAAGAAAAAATTCAAATAAAAAAATGATATCAAATAAATCAATAAACTCTTTTAATATTTATAATAAAAAAAAGAGTACTTTTAAAAAGAAAATTCCTTTTAATATCCTTACAGAAAGTAAATTTATAATAAATAATTGTGAAAGAAATTTTAGTAAAGGTAAATTAAAATACGAAGAAGCAAAAACAGATATTCCTAAAGGTAAAATAGAAGTAATTTTAGATAGAAAAAAATTAGAAAATGAAAAAAATAAAAATCAAAGAAATAATAAAAATTCAAATTATATAAAAGATGATAATTTAACTTTTGATTATTATAATAAAATACAATATGAACAACAAAATATTTCAAAAAAAAGTGATTCTAAAAATGAATTTTCAGCAATTAATCAAAGTAATATTAATGAAGTTAGAAGTGAAACAATGACTTTATCAAAAAATGATGAAGATACAAAAGACATTATTAAAGATTTAAAAAAAGAAGAAAAATTTGATAATAAAAAAGATAATAAAATTCCTTTAGTTATTAAAATTTATTCTGGTTCAATTAATGATTTTATTCCAACATTTAAAAGCGTTGTTAATCTAATACCAGATGAACAAAAAATAGGATTTCAAATTAATAATAATTTAAATTATTATTTAAAAGGTGTTTATCCAAATATTTTAATTATTGAAGAAGAAAACAATATTAAAGGCTTATCAATAGTGTATTTTGATCCAATTCAATTATGTAAAAGTTTAAATATATCATTAATATGTACAATTGAATCAGAAATTTTTTCTGAATGTTTAAATTTGTTAAAAAATTTTTGTACTGATAATTTTGAATATGATGAATTAAGATTAGATTTATTTTATGGAATTAAAGAAGGTCAATTTTATTTAATTGAATCTATGGAAAAAGTAATAAAAGGAGAAAAATTTAAATGGGTAAATATGGAAAATGATGGTAAAAATAGGAAAATAAAATATAAATATTCAAATCCAAATTTATCTCCTGAATCAATTTTAAATCAAAGTGGAAAATCAATAATTAAATTAAAAACTTTATGTATCATTTCTTTAGATTCTATTGAAAATAAATTAGAAAATACATCTAGAAAAATGAATGAATTAAATAATTTTAGCGTTATGTCAATTATAGAAGAATTAATTGTACAATATGATTATAGAATTGAAGATACAAATATGGATTCTAAATTCCAAGAATTTTTAAAAAATTTAAAACCTAATAAATTTAAGAAAATGACTTCTGACTTTATTCAATGTCTTTTAGGCTCTTCTAATGAAATTTTATCTTTTTTAAAAGAAAATTCATTTGAATTAAGTAATTCTATTGATAATAATATTTTAAATAATGATAATTTAGCAATTTCATTATTAAAAGTTGAATCATCTTTTGAAACAATAATTCAAACAAATTATAATGGATATAAATATAATATAATAACAAATGAAAATATTGAAGTATTTAGTTATAAAAAAAATGAAAATGATGATAAATTTGAAGATTTTTATTTTTTAAGAACTTCAAATGATATTTTATCTTTAATAATATATGAATTAAAAGATAATTCAAGTTTAGATGATTTAATAAATATGAATTCAGAAGATGATAATATATATGATGAATTTCAAAGAGTTTATACTAAAATGAATAATCAACCTTTAAAATCTATGAAAAGAATATTAATTCCTTCTTTTCAAATAACAAAAGAAAATATGCATAAAAAACCTTCTTTTTTAAATGCTATTCAATTATCTAATAATGATGAAATATATCAAATTACTTATTTAAATCAGTTTGAAAAATTTGATTTTTCTAATGATAATAATCTTAAATCTAATTTAATATTTGAAGATATTAATACTGAAAATGACATTATAATAAAAAATGATTTCTTAATGGTTTTAATTAATTCTGATTTATTTTGTGATTTACAAATTCCAACAATTTCAGCTTTTATTGTACATAAAAAATGTTGGCAAAAAGAAGAAAAAAATTAATTTTACATATATATATAAATTATTTTATATGAATTTCAAAAAAACAAATTAATATAAATATAATATTTTATTTCATTATTTTAGATACAATTCATTTAAAACAAATCATCACGAAAATAATGCAATATAAAATAAATTACATTATTAAAGTCTTATAGTAAATAAATATGTTTATTATTTTTTTTCAATTTTTTCATAACTCACTCTATAAAAAATATAATATAATTAAAATATAAATGAATAATATAAAAAAACATAATATATATTCTAAGATAATTTATTAAAAAATATTTTTGAATTTTAATAACTAAATAATTATGTTAGTCTCCTTGAATTTCATTAAATTCTTTTTGAATTTCTTTATTTTCTTCTTCTTCTTTTTCTTCCAATATAGTTTCAACTTTTTTATCTTCTGAAGAAGAATGTAATAATTGTTGAATTTCTTTTTCATAAGCAGTTCTAAAATCTGTACAATGGAAAAAATTTCCAGCATAACTAATACAATTTCTTGGTTGATCTTCTAATAATTTAACTAAAAATTGTTGAATAATAAATTCAATTTCTGGATGTTCTCTTAAATATTTTTCATTATCAATTCTTGTATAAAATTTAATTCTGTTAATTTGATTACTTTGAATTTTTAATAATTCTTTAATTCCAATTAAATCATGATTCATTTTTTTTATTTTAAATTATCGTTATAATTTAATTAAATTATTTATTAAAACAATTAATAAATAAAAATTAATAATATTATATTTTATTTATATCTAATGAATTAAAATTTTTTCTACAAGCTGGACAAAAATTATTTTCTTTTCTCCATTTTACATAACATGTTTCACAAGCAACTAAAGAACAATGACATTTAAATTTAGAAATTTTATTTTTATTAGTAAAACATATACCACAAGTTATTTGTTCACAATTTCTAATTTCTTTTTTACATTTTTCACAAATTTTACTTTCTTTCAAATATTTCTTTTGACAATCAAAACAATAATAACAACCACAATTTAAAGATAAATTACATAAATTATTGTCACAATAATCACATTTTTTTTTTTCAATGTTATTACATTTAATTTCAATTAAATTTTCATTGAATTCTTTCATGATATTTTCTTCACTTAATATTTCATTATTATTTTCAGAATTACTAACAATATTATTTAAATTAGGATAAACAATAATATGAGGAATATCACTTGAGTTTTTTGCTGATTGAGGAGTTAATAAAAATTTCAATAAAAATAAAACAGTAACAATAAATACAAAAACACAAATTATAATAGTAACATATTTTATAACACAAGAACAATTTCCTTTTTTATTAACTTGACACATTTTATTACATAATATACAATTTGATTCTTCATCACAAATTTTACAATTTTTTTTTGATTTACACTTTTCATAACATACTCCTCCATAACTTTCATAATTTTTTTCACATGACACACATGAACCTATTGAAGAAAATCTACATTTCTCACAATGAGGATCATAACAATTTAAACATTTATTTTCATAATAAGTTTGTCCTTTTGGGCATTCATCTGATTTTATTACATTTATTATTAAAGATATTAAAACTATTTGGAATCTAAATTTATTAAGTGATGTCATCTTTTTTGTATTTTATCTAATTTTTTATTTTATTTACTTTTTAATACTAAATATATTTATTTTTTAAATAAAAAAAATAATAAAATAAATATTTAACTTATATATATATTCCAATTAATAATTAAATAAAATAATTAAAATAACCTAATTTTCTACAAAAATTCAACCAAAAAACCAAAAAAAAAGCTTAAAATAATAAAATAAAAAGGGATAAAAATATATAAATCACTATCATAAAAAATAAAATAATAAGAAAATCCACGATAATAACAATAAAGAAAAATAAACATTTTTTATTTTGAAGTTAATTCTCTTACACCAATCCAATCATCAGGTGCTTTAAAATTTCTATTTTCAATATATTTATAAAGAGTTTTAGCAGGACCATCATCAGGATAAAGTTCTAAACATTTTTTAAATTTATCTCCTGCATTTTTAAAATCTCCTTTTTTATAAAAATCAATTGCTAATTCCCAATGATAATAAAATTCATTTGGAATTTTTGTTTTTAATAATTCAAAATAACTATTTTTTTGAAAAATTAATGTAGTAACATTTTTATATACTTCAATTTCTCTTTGGAAATTTTCTTTTTTATCAGCATATCTTTTTTTTTTTTCTTTATTATTCATAATTAAAATATTTTTTTTTTCTTGTGGTTTTAAATTTAAATTAACATCAACAGTATATAAATCTAAAGGTTGTTCACTTCCTTTAACATATACACAATCAATATATCTACAAATTTTTTTCATTTCATCAGAAAATAATTTATATAAAGGACCACTGATTAATAAGTTTAATCCAAATTGTCTTGTTGCAGTTTCTAATCTTGCAGCAATATTAACATTAGGACTTAAATATGAAGCATCAATTTTATATGTTGATCCTACTGCTCCTTCAATACCATATCCTATATGTAATCCAAAACCCATATTTAATTTAAAATCTGGTATTCTTTTTTTTATTTCTTCATTATTTCTGTAATTTAATATATTAAATGATTTATTTATTTTCATTAAAACCCTTAAAAATGCTAAACATGCTGAATCTGCTGTTATTGCTACCATTGGATTTGTTGGATCTATTTCTAATAAATTATCTTTTCTTTGTGTTGTAATATTTCCTTCTTTGTCTTTTACTGGAACTTCATTATAAAATTTCCAAACGTTTAAAAAAGATTCTCCTATATTTTTATTTGTTGCTCCACCAAATTTGTCTACACTTGAATGTACTATATCTGCTATTTCATTTATTAATAATATTGTCTTTTCTTCTAATGCTAAATTTAAATCCTCAAATTGTCTTATATCACAAAAACCAAATATTGCTGTTTTTTTCTTTCCTTTTAAACGAGGGTTTAAATCTTGTCCACTTGTTATATTTTTCTTTATTATTTCTCCTCCTGCTTCACCAAATGATATTGCTAATAAAGCAGATATCTTAATAATAGCAGCTTTAATAACTGAAACTTCATAATTTTCTTCTTCTTCATTTTTATTTTCATTATTTTTATTCTTTCCTTCTTCATTTTCATTTAATAATGCTTTAACTCCTGTTTGAAGATCTTCAACATTTTTTGCGTTTATTGGATCTTTTGCAACATTATCTACTATTTCTATCATAATTTCAAGAGGACCTAAAACTAATTGTCTAGCATCATGTTCAAATAATATTGCTGCACCTGTTAACATTACACATACAAAAATTGTTTGAAAAATATTTAATAATCCTGTTAATTGAGTCTCCTTTAATAATGAATATACTATATTTACTTGACCATCTGCTGAAAATACTGTTGTTACTTCTTTATATCTAAAATAATGAGAATCATTATATTTTGTATTATTTGTTGAATAAAGAACTGTTCCATTATAACTTATATTTAATGCTGGAAATTTAGTATCAAATAATCCATATAATACATTTCTATCTAATATTTTATTTTGAGATTCAAATAAATCATAACTTGCTGAAATTAATTGGGCAATTAATTCATATGTTACTCCTGAATTTGAAGCAAAGAAATCATCTGATAATATTGGAAATACTACAAGTAATATTAATATTAATATTATAACTTTCTTAGTTAGAGAATCTGAAATTAATTTTGATATTCTTGATTCTTTTACTACTTTTTCTAAATCTTCTTCATCCATATCATCAATTGATTCTTCTATTTGATTTGCTACTATATCTTCTTTATTATCAATATTCTTTTCATCAATAATTTTATCATTTTTCTCATCATCTTCTTTTTTATTTTCATCAATTTTCTTCAAATTATTATTTTCTTTTTGAGGAAGTAATAAATCACCTTCGGTTCCTTTTGAACTAAATTTCTGATCTCTTTCAGTGGGAGCAGAATTAATATTATCATTATTTTTCTTGTTCTCATTATTATTCTTATCATTATTCTCGATATTACTTTTATTATTATTATGATCATTATTATGGTTCCTAATTCCATTCCCATCATTGCCTTCATTAATTACACCTTCACTCACAGAATCCTTCTGTTCTATAATACTTCCCCCATTCGGTCCAATAGATCCTTTTCCTATAATATAATCTCTTCGAGTTAATGTTGTATCATTAGAACCTAAATTTTTTTCAATTTTAGTTCTATGTTCCAAATCTTGATTTTTTTTTAATTTTTCTTTATTTTCCCTTGCAGTAATAACACTTTTATACAATTTGACCATTCTAATTAATCTAACAATTCTAATAACTCTTAAAACTCTAGTAGCTCTAGAAGCAGAGCTGACTTTGCTCATAGCTTTAGCAGCTTGAACAGAGCTTTTAAAGCTTCTTTGTCTTGCACTTCCATAACCCATTAAAGGATTAATAACCCAATCTAAATCTTGTAGAAGAGAAATTGTAGCAACTAAATCTAACCAAAAGAAAAAAGACCAAATATAATCAATTTTAGCAATTATATTTAATACCCATTCAAGTGTAAATATTCCTATTAAGATACATTGAATTACATTAAATCCATAATCTATATTTACTCTTAACCAAGCTGCTTGAACATCTGCTGCGAATAATGCATATATTGTTAATATTGACATAAATATTAATACTGGTGCTGAATCTAAAAATTTTACTATTTTTTTCTTCCATAATGGACGCTTTTGGTTTTGAGTAATTTTTGATTTTGACAATCCTTGAGATGATTGAAATTTTGATTTTGAAACCGAATTTTGAATTGAATTCATTTCATCATCATTTTCATCATTTGATAAATTTTCAGAATTTTCTTTCTTTGTCTCATTTTTTATTTCTAAAGGCTTCGGCACTGAGTGAAGTGTTGTTGAACGTAATGGAGGAAGGCTACTTTTTTTTTCGATTGTAGATTCTTGATTTTGCATTTTTTTATGTATTTATATATATGTTTTTTTTTTTTGATATTTTTTTAATTTTTTTGAGTTTTTTATGCTTTATAATTAATTTTTCTATCATTTGTTTTACTATGTTTATTGATTTTTATATATTTTTTTTTTATTTTATTTTTTTTTGGTGTTGATTAAAAAACATTTATTTAATTTTAAAAAAAATAAAAATAAAATAGTGTTTGAATAATTTTTTATTTTTTTATATATTTTTATGACTTGTAGCGTCATCGGTTGAAGAAGCAGGTAAATTAATATTATTTAAATTATGTCTTCTTTCACTTTTAATTTGGTTTTTAGACATTTGATTTAGATTTTTAATTTTTTGTTTCATATCCTTATAAATTTTTTTATATTTTTGAATTTTTTTTTCATATTCTTCATTTTGTGTTTTCAACTTATTAAATTCTTCAGTTAACATATCTAATTCTTTTTGTTTAGTTTTAGGTTTTTTTTTTTTTTTTAACTCAGTTTCAATATTATCAATATCATCGGAATTTTCTTCACTTTCTTCATTATCATCATCACTATTAGATTCTTCATCATCATTTTTTTTTTTATTTTGAGTACTTTTAACATCATTTTTATTTCCGCTATTAGAAAAAGTTTTATTTTTCCCTAAATCATTAAATTTATTATCATTATCATTTTCATTATTATTATCAGCTAAAGTATTATTTTTTCTTAAAGCAATAACTTCATCTTGTAAAGCTTTAACTTCTTTATCTAATCTTGCAGCTTTTTTTTTTTCTAAAGCATGCATATTTGAAACTTTAGATAAAATAGCTTTTGTATTTAATAATTCATGATTAATTTCAACATTTGTTTTTGTTGGTTCAGTAACTAAAATTTCAGTTCTTGCGGTTTTAAATAATGCATTTTTTCTTGCCTTTTCTAATTCTGCTTTTAATTTCTTTATTGTATTATCTTTTTGAATTAATTCATTCTTCATTTTATTATTAGATATATTTATTAATTTTATTTCTTCTCTTATTTCTGTTGGAGTATCTTCTATTAATTCTTGTAATTTTGATGCTTTCATTTCTAAATCGTTCTTTTCTTTTATTAATTGCTCATTTTCTTGCCATAAATTTTTACTTTCATTTATTAAATTTGTTATTTCATTATCTTCTCCTATTGATTTTGTTATAAAATCATATAATAAATTCTGGTTTAATGATAATGTTGTTTTTAAATCTTGAAGTTGAGATGTTAACATTTCATTTTCTGCTGTGTAATGAGATATTGTATTTTTATATGTTGATATTAATTTTTTTGTTGTTTTTGAATCAAATTTCCTATTTGACATTATATTTTATTTATTTTTATATTTTTTTTTTAAATATTATTTTCTTTTTCAAGGAAAAAAATTGATTTTTTGAAAAACTTATTTTATAACTAAATTTTTTAAAATAAACTCCAAATTAAAAAGTTAATAAAATAATAAATTTTTCTTTTTAAGTATTTTTTTATTTTTTTAAAATCGCTTTCTTTTCTTTTTTACCAGAACTTTCAGTTCTTTTTAAATACCCAGGAACATTATCTCCTAAATTTAATTTCCCTTTAGTAATAGTAGTTTTTCCTCTTTTATTACTTCTAACAGGAATAGCACCTTCATTAGAAAAACCAACTTTTTTATTTAAACTATTTCTTCTTTTACTGTCAGTAAATAAGGAGCTTTTATAATATTTACCAGAACCATGATATTCTTTTAAATCAACTAATTTAGGACTAAAACAAAAGTAAAAAAAAATAAAAAAAATATAATCTTACTTTTCATCCTCAAACCATTGTTCAAATAAAGGAGAAGTAATATCAATTCTTTCATGAATATTTTTTTTTAATAAAGAGAAAATTAAATCATATAAAGTTTCAGATATTTTACATTTAGTAGGAAAAGTAAGAGGTTGATTAACAATATTATTAAAAATTTCATCGATATTTTTCCCTTTAAAAGGAACAGTTCCAAATTTTAATTCATATAAAACAATACCTAATCCCCACATATCATAAGAAGGTAATCTTTTACTATCAACTTCCATTATTGTTTCTGGAGGAATATATGGAGCAGTTGTAATTTTAATTTTATCTCTATTTGATACTGGAATACTTAAACTACTTAATTTAAAATCTATTAATACTAATCTTGTTTTTTTTTCATCTAAAAATACTAAATTTTCTGGTTTTAAACCTCCATGAATAATATTATTGTTATGTATATATTTTATTGCATTATATATTTGCTTAAAATATTTTTTACATGTTTCTTCTGGTAATCCATCTTTTTTTGTTCTTAATTCTTGTGCCAAATTTCCTCCTTTTGCTTCTTTCATTATTATATATAAATTTTCATTTGTCATAAAATGATTATATATTTTTATTATGTTTTTATTCTTTAATGTTGATAAAAATTGAGCGTCTCTTGATAAGGAATATATATCATCTAATTTAAATCTTGTTAAATCCTTTTTTTTTATTGCTACTATTTTATCTGTTATTAAATTCTTTGCTTCATAAATTTCATCAGCTCCTTTTTCAAATATGTTTTTTATTTTTTCATATTGTTTAATTATATTATCTTTTAAAAATGCTTCTCCATTCAAAGCTGCATATACTATATTATTATTATGTAGAGCGGATATATCAATATCTTCTAATTCAATTCCTTTATCATTATATATTTTCATTTGATCTGTATTTTTGTTTAATTGTCCAGTATAATTTATTAAATCTTTGAATCTCTTGTATGAATTTATTGATGATGTTAATTCTACTTGAAAAGTGTTTGATGCAGTTTTCCCATTTATCCAAACATAAATCTATTTATATTTATTTTTTTTATTTTTTATTTTACTTTTACTCCATCTTTGATGTTATCTTCAGAACTATGAGAACTAAATGATAAAGCTTCTTCTGTATTTTCCATTCTTTTTTTTATTTTTTTTATATTATTTATATATTTTTATTTTATAATAAAATTCAAATAAAAATGAATACAGTAATTTTGTATTCAATTCCTTTGAATTTTTTAATTAATTTTTTTCTTATTTTATCTTAATTTAAATAATATTAATATTAAAAAATAAAAATATATTAATAAAAAAATTGTATTTCTTTATATTAATGAGAAGAGATTTTAAATCAATTTTTAATTTAGGAAAATTTTCAAATGTTTCTATTTTTGAAAGAAGACTAAAAGAAAGAGAAAAATTATTATCTGAACAAAAAAATAAAAATAGTCATTCTCTCACCTTAAAATTTAATAAATCAAATCAATTTAGTATAACAAATTCAACTTTACCTTCAACTAAAAGAACAATAATATTAACATCAAATAGAAAAATGAAAAATAAACAATTTATAAATTTAAATACATTTTATAGTAATTGTAATAACAGTTCTCCTAATCCTTTTGATAATTCAACAAAAATGAGTAAAAATTATTCTGATAATTTTTCTAATATATTCCCTAATAATTTTTATATAACAGAAAATCCAAAAAAAAAAACAACGATAAACTTAAAAAAAAAATTTAAAATAATTCCATTAATCAATGACACAAGTTTTACATCAAATAAAAAAAATTATGATCAAATACCTTTATTAAGAAAATTTGAAGATGAGAAAATAAAACATTTATTAAACTTAAAAAAAAAAATTGAAATAGAAAATAAAAGAAATCAAATTAATAGAATAAAAGAAAGTAAAAGTACAAATATAAATAAAATAAGAGAATTAAAATTATTAAATCATTCAATCGAGATTAAAAAAGAAAAATATCTTTCATTAAAAGAATCAAAAGAAAATCAAATTAAAGAAATAAGTTATCCTTTAGAAATAATGAATAATAGTATATCTCATTGTGAAACATTTTATAATAAATTTAATGATTATGTTAAACATTTATCAACACAAAGAGAATTTGAAAAATCAATGAATAAACATTTAATTCAAGAAATAATTATTCTTAAAAAACAAAACAGTGAAATTGAATCAAAAATAAAAAAAGTTCAACAAGATAAAAATAATATATTAAGATGGCTTTATTTGCAAATTCAAGTTTATGAAAAAAATGTAAATATTCCAGATTATTATAAAATAATTATTGAGGAATCTGAAGAAAATTATAATCAAATAATGAATAAAAGAAAAAGAAAAGAAAGTGTTGATAGTCAAAAAAAAGAAAAAAAATTCAATCACAAAAAAAGTTTCAATATAAAAAAAAAATTAGAAAAAAAAGAATCAAGAAAAAAAATTAATGAAGATATTAATGAATTTAATCCTATATATAATTCAATTTCAAAAGAAGAAATTGAAAGAATAAGACATTATAGATATGTTCTTAAATTTAATTGTATTGATGAATTAGTGGATCAATTTAAACAATATGAATATGATACATTAAATTATATTGATGAATATAATTTATTAAAACAAAGAATTTGTGAATTAAAAAAAGAAAAGAATATAATTATAAATGAAGGAAAAATTGAAAATGATATTTTAGATAATGATATTAAAGAAAAAGAAAAAGAACATCAAATTTTAAAAGCAAAAAATGAATATCTTTTAAACGAAATTAACAATATAAATAATAAAAATAATATTAATAATATTAATAATAATACAATATATAATTTAAATTTGCCTTTACAAAAAAATAAATCTAAACTTTATTTTCATATTTATAATTTATATTTAACAATTTCACAACTTAATATTGATATTAATGTAAATTATGATTTAAATGCTACTTTTACTCAAGAAGAAGAAATGATAATTTTTTTAAAGAAAATAGAAGTTTATTTCAATTATTTATTAAATAGATTTGAAATTTATAATGATATCAATGGAAAATATTATGATGATTTAAAAGAAATTCAAAATAAAATTGAAAAAGAACATAAAATACTTAAAGCAACTATTCAAAAAGAAAAAGATATGAAACAATTAGAAAGATTAAAAGAACAAATGGAAATTAGAAATAATAAAATTAATTTTTTACCTAGAAAAAAATTTGAGAAATATTATGTTTTTGGTTTTAAAAAACAAAATAAAATTAAAGAAAAAAAAGTTATTAAACCTCTTGATATTAATGACTTTTTATATGAATAAATAAATTAATTATTTTAAATTTTATAAATCAAATAAATTCAATAATTATTTTATCAAAAAAATAAATATAAAATAAGCTTTTAAAAACAAAAAATGAATTACGAACATATTCCAGATGTATCACTCTTATTATCATTAGTAAGTTAAAAATAATTTAAATATATAAATTAGATGAATTCAATATTTAAAATGTTTCAATCAAATCCAATAGAATCAATAAATGAATTATCAAATGCAAAGACATTAGAAAAATTAATAACATCAATTGAACCTAATATTGAAAGTATAAATATAACATCAGAGAATGATTATGGATTAAGATATGCTAATTTTGTATCAATAATTGATTCAGTTATGAAATATTTATTAAAACATCCTAATTCAACGACATTTAATTCAAAAGCAGATTTTAAATCAATGTTAAATATAAATGATATATTACAAAAAGATAAAAATCAATTAATTCTTTTAGCAGAAATGGTAATATTTATTTCATCAATATCATCCAATAAAGAATCTTTAGATAATTTAGAAAATTGTGATAATGATTTAATTGCTTTATATTTAAATATTAAAGAAAAATATACTAAACAAAACGATGATTATTCTAATATAGAAAATAATATTGAAGAAGAAAGAATAGATCAAAATATAAAACAACAAATTGAAGATTTAACAAAGGAAATTGATGATAAAAATAATAAAATTAATAATTTAATTAAATTAAATAATGAATTAGATTCTAAATATAAAGATGCTCTTTTACAAATTGAAAGTGCAAAAGAAAATGAAGAAAATAATTCTAATTTAAAAGAAGATTTAATGAATGAACAAACTAAAAATTCGACTTTAACTAATGAATTAAATGAATTAAAATATGAAAATGAATCTTTGAAAAAAAAATTAGAAGAAGAAAAAAAATCTTTAACTTTTAAATTAAATTATACTCAAGAAAAATTAATTAGTGCTGAATCAAAATTAGAAAATTTTAAAGCGTTAAAATCAGAAAATGAAAAATTAAAATCTAAATTAAAAGAATTAAGTTTAATAAAAGATAAAGAAATAATAATAAGTGAAAAAGAAAAAAAAATAGAAAGTTTAAATAAATTAATAGAAACAATAACAAATGATAAAGAAAGTTTAAATAAAAAAAATGCTGATTTACTTGAACAAGTTTATAAATTAAAAGAAGATTTAAGAATGAAAAACAATACAATGAAAAAATTAGAGAAATTAAATGAAGGTTTACAATCAGAAAATAAAAGAATGGATGATTTATTAAAACAAAAAGAAATGAAAGCAGTTTCATCAAAAAATTTAGATATATCTGAAGATAATATTAAAAAAGAAAGTGGAATAACTCTATCAGAAATAAATAAAATACCAAATAATCAAAATTTTGAAAAAGAAATAGAGGATTTAAAACAAGAATTAGAAACTTATAAAGATTGTTTAAATTCTATTAATTCAGAAAAAGATAAATTATCAAATGAAAAAGATAAAATATATTTTGAAAAAGAAAAATGTTTGAATGAACTTCAACAATTAAAATTAGAAAAACAAAAAAAGGATATTGAAAATGAAGGTTTAATTAATAAATTAAAAAATGAAATTTCTCAATTAAAATTAGGAACAAATACTTCAATTGACACAAAAGCAAATTCAAATAATGATGAAATTTCTTCTTTAAAAAATACTGTTAATAGACAACAAGAAATAATTGAAGCTTTAAAAAGTAGAATTGAAAATGAAGATGATATTTTTGATAATTTAAAAGACAAAAATGATAATAATAATAATGATGAAATTAATAAATATATTCAAGAAAATAAAAATTTAAAAAATCGAATTGTTCAAGAACATGAATTAATTTCTTCTTCTTTTTATGAATTAGCTTTACAATTTATGAAATTAAAAGCTAATGAAAGTGAAATTGAAAGTAATAAAATTGGATTTGGTAAAAAAAAAACTTGGTTAGAAAATGAAAGAAAAAAAAATTTCCCTTCACAATTTTATTCCAATTAAATATATATTATATAATCATATGTAATTTATTAAAATGATAACATTTTTCATTTTTTTATTAAAATTATAGTAAATTTAATTATATAAGTTCTAATATTTTTTCTCTTTTTGGTATTTTATTTATATCTTTAGAATATCCTTTAATAAAAAGAATACTATCATTTTTTTTATTTATCATTTTTTTTATTTCTTTATTTAAATCATTTAAAGTAATTTTATCAATAATTTCTAAAATATTATATCCAATAATTTTATCAAAATAAAATATTTCTTTTCCTATTTCTTCAACTCTTCCACTATTATTTAATAAAGAATTAATAATTTTTCTTTTTAAAATATTTTTAGCTCTATCAAATTCTTCTTGATTAATGTGATTTAAATTTTTAATTAAATTACATAAAGAATTAATAATATTATTTTCATTTTTATAAAAAGAAAAATCAAATCCAAACAAACCATAAAATTGAGAAGGTAAATTTAAAGTTTTAAAATGAATAATATTATCATTATTATTTAAAATTTCAGTATAAGCTCTAGAAAAAATTCCTTTCCCAGGTCCACCAGAACTAAATGGAGTTGCAGAACCGATAATTTCTGATAATATTCCATATAAAATAATTAAATTTGAATTCCAAGGATATGTTGGAAAAAAAAATTTTAAATTTAATAATGATTCATTTTGCTCTTCTATTCTTTTTTCATATATTTTATTTATTAATGGATTTTTACAATATTTTATTTCTTTTGGTTTAAATTTTAATAATTTATTTTCAATTGTTTCATATATTTTCTTATGTGAAAGACTTGAAGAATTTATTAATCCTGATGTTACTATTATATTTTTTGGGGATGTTTGAATTGTTTCTTTTATTGATTTATTTAATGTTTGAATATTTATTTTTTCATTTTTATTTTCTTTTTCTCTTTGATATAAAAAATCATAAAATTCACTATTATTATCATCATTAATATTATTTATTTGATTAAAGAAATTAGTTATTTCTAATTTTTTATTTAGAATATCATTATTTTCTTTGTTATCGATTTTTTCATTGTAAATAGAATTTATTATTTCATCAATTAAATCAATTGTTTCTTTATCTGATTTATTATAAAAATTAAAAGAAAAAAATAATAAATCCTCATCATAATTCATCATTGAATTTCCTCCTAAATATTGTAATTTTTTATATAAATTGCCACTTTCATTATACATTAATTTTAATGAATTACATATATTTTTTGATAAATTTCTTCTTGGAATAAATATTCCTATTCTTCCATTTTCTTTAATATTATTTATTTCATTCACAATAATATTTTGATTATTTCTAACAATTGAATAATTTAAATTAGAAAATAGAAATTGGGAAAAATTAAATAGGTAATTTGATAATTTTTTAAAAGAAGAATATTTAATCATTATATAATTATTTTTTAAAATAAAATATTTATTTTTTTTATTTATTATCTAATTTTATATTAACTTCTTTTTCTTCTTCTGGAATATCATAAGGTTTATATAACTTTAAATCTTCTTGATTAGGAGTAATAATTTTATTTTCTTTAATATTTATATTATTATCATCATCAACATTAGTATAATAAGTTTCTTTTTCACTTTCATTATAAAAACTATTACCTTGATTAAAATTTTCAACTGCTGATGAAGGACAATTTGAATCTTCATTTTTAACTAAATTACTATTTTCATTTCCATCACTTTTTTTTAAAGATTTTTCTGAATTTTGAGAATCTTTTATTTTTCTTAATTTTTTTAACTTAATATAAAAATCATTTTGTTTTATTTTACTCCAATTATTATATTTAGTAATTATGAAATATACTAAAAGAAAAATAAATACTAAGACAAATATTACTATTATTATTATAATCATAAAAATTACAACATATGAAGTTTCATGATCTTTTGGTTTTCCATTAGGTTCATTTTTTGAATTATTAGTACTTTTTGGAGGTTTATCATCATCTTTTGGATTTAAATTTCTAATGTTTTTTATTTGTATTGTTATATTTAGTAATGAAAGAAACAGGAAAAAAAATGAAATTTTTTTCATTTATTTTTATTTCTTTATAAGAAATATTAATGAAAAATAAAATCATTTTTTAATGAATTATATATATTATTTAGAAAAATGTCAGATATTGATTTAAATGAAGAAGAAAATGAATTGAAAGAAGAAGAAGAGAATGAAAGTTTATCTGATACTTTTTCTAATAATGATTATAATATTAATAAAATAAAAGAAATAGATAATAATGAAGAAAATAAAAAAGAAGAAATTTCAGAAGAAGAATTATTAAAAAAAGAAATAGAAGAAGTAGATTTTAATACATTATTAAAAGTAAAAACAAAATTAGAATATAATAATAAAAATAATAGAAACAAAGACATAAAGAAAAAATCAAATACATATTTATTTCAAGAAATGGCAAAAATTAATAAAAAAAAATCTAAAAATGAACCAAAAGAATTTAGTGCATTAATTAAACCAAAAATACAATTTAAAGGAAGAGACAAAATAGAATCTTCTTATCTTAAAAAAAAATTTAATAGAGATCCAAGATTTGATGATTTAAGTGGAAAATTAAATATAACTGAATTTAATAAAAATTATAAATTTGTTAATGATTTAGCTAAAAATTATGTTAGTAAATTAGATAAAGTTAAAAAAAATAAAAAATTAAGAAAAAAATTAGATGATAATCAATATCATTTATTAAAAGAACAAAAAAATTTTGTTTCTGGTTGGATTAATCAACAAAAACAAATTAATAAAAAGTTAGAAATTAAAAAAGAAATAAATCAAGAAAATAAAAAGAGAATATCTATTGGACAAAAACCAATTTATGTAAATAAAACTAAAATGAATAAATATATAAAAAATTCTAAAAATAATAATAAATAAAATTTAAAATAAAATCTTTTTTACAATTTACTTTATTATTTATAAGGTTATTTTTTAATTTAAATTTATTTTATTTAATTGTTTTAAATTTTCTAATTTCTTTTTTAATTCTTCTATTTCTATTTTTAATTGAGAATTTTTTTCTTTTAGTTCTTCAGTCATATATTTTTTAGTTGTTATTAATTCTGGTTCTTTTATTTCATTTATTAATTCCATATTTTGTAGTTTATTTAAATCAAAAGAAATTTCTTTTAAAAAAACTTGAAGTAAAAAAGCTTCTGATTTAATATCTAATTTTTCATCAAGTTTATACTTATTAAAAAAAATATTAATTCTATTTAATACTCCTTTAATATACATATTTTTAGTTTCTGAAAAAATATGTTTAATTTCATTTAAATCTTCATTACTTAATTTTTTCATTTGATTATTTTTTAATAATTCTTTTTCATTAAATGAATTTTCTAAAGGAGGAAGAGTACATTTAATTAAAAATTGTTCAAATTTATGATAATAAAGTCCATGATTGATTTTTTGATTTTCATTTGATTCCATAATTTTAAATTTAAATTAAATAATTAAAATTTATTAATAAAAAGAAAAAAAAAATTACAATAATGTTACAATTTCAGTGTTAAAATATTTTCAATTTTTAAAAATTCCTTTTTTTATATATAAACCTTTTATACACAATATGTTTGCAAAAATTTAAAAGAAAAAAAATATTTTAATTATCTGCAGTTGATTTTGAAATTGAATTAATTTGATTTTGTTCATGAGTACAAATAGATAAAAGATTAGAAGTTATAGTATTAAAATCAACATTTTCAATTTTAAATTTTTTATTTTTCATATTTTTATATTTTGAAAGAAGATATTTAATTCTATCATCTTTTTCTCTAATTATTTCATTATATTCTCTTTCAAATTTTTGAATTAAAAATTGATAAGTTTTATTTTGTTTTTCTTTAAAAGCTTTTATTAATTTCTCAATTTTAATATTTCTTTCAACATTAAATTGTTTATTTTCTTCTTCTTCCATTTTCTCACATATTTTTTTATAATATTGTGCTTCTTTAAATTTATCATTTTTAGCAAAATATAATTCTTTATTTTTAAACTCTAATAAATTTTTAGAAAATTTAACTTTTAAAGGTAAAGTTTCATTTAAATGATTAATATAATTTTTTAATTCTTTTTCTTGTTCTTCAGAAAGTTGAATTTCTTTTTCTCGAGCATCTTTATTAAAAACTGATATTTTATATTTAAAATAATTTTCTATTTCTTTATATTCAGTTTCAAGATCATTATTTAGTTCTTTATCATCTATTTTATAAAATTTAGGAAGTAATTTTATTTTTTCTTTAATAAATTTAATTTGTTCATTTATTTTATCAGCTTTTAAATATTCACCTTTTTTAGCATAATTATCTCTTTCAATTTTTAACTTTTGAAGAGTATCATTATTCATATTAATTAATATTAAAAAAAATAAATATAAAAAAAACAAAAAAACAAAAATATATATATATATAAAAATTTAAAAAAAACAAAATGTCAGAAATAACACCAGATATAGTTCGTGAATATAATGCATTCACACCAAAATTTCTTTGTGGTTTAGATGCAAATATATATAATATAAAATTTAAAAAATTTAAAATGAGAGATTTAGAAAGTGACTTTGTATTATTTGAAGTAAGTGATGATTCACCTGATATACCAAATGAAGAAAAAAAAGAAGAAGAAAAAAAAGATGATATAAATTTCGAAGAAGAAGATATTTTAACAAGTCCAAGAACAATAAGATATCATTTAGGACCAGATTTTTTAGATTTAAAAGATTTAGGAAGTTCATTAACTTTTTCTGTAGGAAATCAAGAAGTTAAAGATTTCTTAATCATTGAAAGACATTATTTTAATGATTTACTTATTAAATCTTTTGAATTTAAATTTGATTTTTGTATTCCTAATAGTGTTAATACTTGGGAATATATTTATACTATTCCTGAAATTGATCCTAATATTAAAAAAGATATGATTAATCAACCTTGGAACACTCGAAGTGATTCTTTTTATTTTGTTGGAGATAAATTAATTATGCATAATAAGGCTTTGTATAATTATAGCCCTTTGAATTAAGAAAATAGGGTAATTAAAATTTAAAAAAATTTAAATTTTTAAAACAAAATATAATGTGGTTTTTATTGAATAAAAAATTTTTTTCTGTTTTTTTTAATGTTTTTTTATGTTTTTTTTATTAATTTAGATTAATATTATCTAATAAATATAATGAATATGTTTTCAACAAATAGATTATTGGATAATTCTTATTATTCTAGTACTTCATCAAAAAGAAGTATTAGTTCAATAAGTAAAAATAATTTAAATTATCCTAAATCCAAAATTAATAATCCTTTAAATCAAATTTATTCTATAAATTACTCTCAATTAACTTCAAATTCAATTTCAACAAATTATACTCCTTATTATTCTGGTTCTTTAGGTAAATCTAAAAAGTATATTAATACAGAACCGAATTTAGAAAACGACATAAAATATATTAATATAAAAGAAACGTCTAAAAATTTACAAAAAAGGTTAGATGATTTAATTTCTCGTTCAAAAGAAAAAAAATTACTTGATGAGAGAAATCAAGAATTAAGAAATTTTTATTATAGACCTAGTTCAACACAAAAAATTCAAAAATATGATATTAATCCATATAATAACAACTCTTTAAAAAAGCAATATTCAAAAAATAATTTAAATATTAATATGATTAATCATAATAATATGAATCAAATATCATCTTCATTAAATCATACTAGTACAAATAATTCTTTTTCGAATGATATGAATTTTAATATTGTTAATTCAGTGAATAGAAATAAAAGTTTTATAAATAAAAAATCAAATGAAAATATAATAAATAATAATAATCATATGAATAAACAAAATATAATAAATAATATTAAATATAAAAGAAATAAGATAAATACACCTGATAAAATATTTAATAATAAAAATAGTGCTTTTAATTATATAACTCAATCAAGTAGAGAATTTTTAGATAAACTTAATAAATTTCCTTCATCTATGCAAAAATATAAAACTGATTATAGAAATAATTATAAAAATGATTCAAGTGATTTAAGCGATTTAGCTGAAGATTTAGTTATTGCTTTTGATTTAGAAAATAAATCTAAAAATAAAAAAAATAAAAGAAAAGGAAAAGATAAAGAATATAATGATTTAAAAAAAGATTTAAATATTAAAATTTTTAAACATTTTGAAGGAGAAAAAAATGATAATAAATTTGAAGAAGAAAAGAAAATTGAAATGAATAATAAAATAAAAAATGAATTTTTATTTAAAAGACAGGAAACAAATTCAAAAAATTCTTTAAATGTAAATATATTAAAAGAACAAGATATAATAATTCCGAATACAGAAAAAGAAAATAAAAGATATTTATTATTAGAAATAGAAAATAAAAACCAAATAAAACCATTAGAGAATGAAGTAAAAAAAGATTATATAAATTTAAAGAAAGAATTAGAAATAAATACAAATAAAAAAAGTGAAGATTCAAACTTTGAAAAAGAAAAATTAAATGATTATACAAATAAATTATCAGATAATTCAGATAATAAAACAAGTAAAGAAATATCATTTGTTCCTCCAATGATAATGAGTTTAGAAAGTGTTAGTTTATTTAATGAAAAAACTTCTGAAAATTTAGATAATAATAAAAATGAAATTAATGAATCTAATGATTTTACAAAAAATAAAGTTAAAAATCCTTTTATTGAAAGTGAAGGGAATGAAAAAAAAGAAATTAAAAAAGAAGTAAAAAAAGAAGGAAAAAAAGAAGTTTATGATTCTGATGATGAAGAAGCTGATTTAATAATAAATGAAATAATAAAAAATGCAAATAAACAAAAAGATGATTTAAAAAATAATAATACGAAACATATAATATTTAATTTAAATTCAACAATAAATATAAATTATAATTTAGAAGATGAGCCTTCAAAAATAAATATTTCATATTCAAATTCAAAAGAGTTTAAAAATATAAAAGAAAAAGATATGAATGAATATTTTAAGTTATTAAAAAGTTCAAATAAACTAAAATCAAAAATTAAATCTTTTGATAAAAATAAAATATTAATTAATGAAAATTATATTCCTGCAGAATTTAGAACAGAAGAAGAAATAATTCCAGATTTATCGGAGTTATTAAAAAATAATGAAGAAAATCAAGAACATTATGAATATTATCCAATTAGAAATGAAATTAATTCACTTGATTCAATTGAAATATAATTTTCTTTTTTATAAATTTAAAATTAAGTAAATGTAAATGTAATAAAATTATTGATAATTTGAAATCTTAAATATATTAAATTATTAAATAATAAATTAAGGGTTTTCAATATTTTTTTTATTTTTTTTTCTTTATTTATATTCACTTGAAAATTGTAAATATTAGATGTCGGTGTCATCTAGTGGTTAGGATCCCACGTTGTGGCCGTGGTAACCTGAGTTCGAATCTCAGCACCGACAATTTTTTTTAAAAAAAAATAATTTAATTATACAATCTTATTCAATATTTTTTAATTAAGATTTTAAAACATATTATATTTTGTTAATGAGTAAGAATTATATATATTATTGTAGATTTAAATTTGGAATTTAATTCACTTTCTTTTTTATAAATTTTGTTTTTTTGATTTTTGAGGAAATTACAAATTTTTATGATGATTATCAAATATAAATATAATATTATTTTTATGGTACAGATTTTTTAAATATTAATAAAGATAATAAAAATATAAAAATTACCTATGTTGTTTTAATTTAGTTTGTAAAAAATAAAAAAATTATTTATATATTATTCTAATTTTGCATTATTTTCACTAAGATGAAATAATCATAAACATATACAATAAATTA
>JAJJLU010000655.1:0-24773 GCA_023807065.1 Isotricha intestinalis | reverse complement strand
CCCCAATCCCCAATCCCCAATCCCCATATTGTTTTCTTTAGTAATCCATATTCCTTATTTATTTTTATTTTTTTTTAAATTTGGTATTTAAAGAAAATGATTAAATAATTAACTGTTAATAAAATGGAAGAAAAAATTAAAATAAGAGATCAATAAATTTATTTTGTTATCTACTTCAATATGTTAATCTGAAATATTTCTTATAAAAATAAAATTTGATTATAATTAAAGAATAATTTACAAAAAATGTTATAGAAAAATGAATAAATAAATTAAAGATGAAATTAATAATGAAATTTAATAAAAATGTTTTCATAATGAAAAATAAAGTAATTTATATATTATATAAATAGTGATTAAACAAAGAAAGGAAAAATAAAAAAAAAATAGGAAATAAAATCAAAAACTTATTATTGAAGAAAGAATAAATAAATAATGATATATAATTAACTTCTATTATTAAACAATTTAAAAATATAATTAAAAATTAAAATATTTATTTTAATAAATAAAAAAATAAACCTATGATTTCTTCTAATTGTTTAAAGATAATTATTTTAAATCTTAAGTACTATTTGTGAGTTGATTAAATTAAAATAAAGAATAAAAAATATTATTTCCAAATAAAACAAATTAATTAAACAAAACTATATATAATATTAACTAAAAAATCAAATATATTTAAGGATATTTTATTTAATGATTAATTATATTTGATGTTTTTTTCTTTTTATATTATTTTAAATCAATTTTTACTCAAAATATAAAACAGGATTTTATACAATCAAAAAAATCATGTTTTATTCTTTTTATTAATAATCTTCTCTATCAGAACTTAAAATTATTTTTGTTCCTCCTCTTAATTTTACTACAACAGGAGTTTTTTGGAAATTATTTTTTTTATGATAATTTCTATAATCACTTATTTGAAAAGGATTAAATCCTTTTAATGAATTTTGATGATAGAAAGATTTATTATAATTACTATCCTCATTATTAAAACTCACATTAATTCTATTATGATATTTATTATTATTAAAAGAATTATTATTATCGAAATATTTATTTTGTTTGTATTTAAAACTCATTGAATTTTGCAAAATATATTTTGCTTTTTGTTGATGGAAATTATTATTTATATTTTAAATTGTGTTATGATAACTATAATTATTATTATTATTATTATTATAATTATTATTATAATTAGTGCTATTATTTATATAATCATTATGATTGTTAATAATATTTGAATTTACTTTGTAATGATTAATTATTTCTGTTTGATTTGGATTTTTATTTTTATTTTTTTTATTTTTTTTATTATTATCAACATTTAATTCTTTTTCTTGATTTTGACTAATTTCATTTATATTGAAATTTTGAAGTTTTGGTTTTTTCTTTATTATTGTTTTTCTTCCTTTTGTTTTAAGTTTTTCTTTTTGTTGATCATTCAAATTATCAAAATAAACTTTTTCTATTTCAATTCCATTTTTTTCTAATTCTTTAACATCATTTATTTTTTTAATTACTTCTATTTCAATTCCATCGATAATATAATCTTCAAAACCTTTATTTCCTTTACTTTGAATAATTGGATTTAAATTTCGTTTATTGTTAATTTCTTTTTTTTCATTTGTTTTTTTTTTGGAGTATTCCCTTTTTTATTATTAATTATTTTTTTATTATTATTATTTATTTCTGTATTATCATTTATAATTTTATTTTTATTAATATCTTTTTTTTCGTTATTAATGGATTTATTATTATCATTATTATTCATATTTTTAATTATTTTATTATCATTAATATTAATCTTATTGTTATCATCATTATTATGATTATTGCTATTATTATTATTGTTTATATTAATACTATTAATATTGTTATTATTTTTATTATTTTCATTAATACTATTAGTATTGTTATTATTAATATCTTTTTTTTCATTGTTATCTTTTAAACTTTGACTTTGATTTTTTCCAAAAAGATTTTTATTAATTAATCTTTCATTAATTCTTTTTTGAATTAATTCTCTTTTTTCTTTCATTTTATTTTTATCAAGTATAATATTTATTTTAGAAAAAGAATTATTCATAGAATTATTCAAGCCATCATTTAAAGATTGATTCAAAGAAATAGGTCTATACAAATTAAAAGTATTATTCAAATTATTTTTATTAAGAATATTACTTGTATTTAAAGAAATATTCCCGTTTGAAATATTTTTAATTAAATTTCTTTGTTTAATTTCAACTGAAGGTTGATTTTTAATATTTTCTTTTTTTACAATAATATTAATTCCAATTTTTTGATTATTATTTTTTATTTTTGTTTGTTCTTCTTTTTCTTCTTCTTCATCTTCTTCTTCATATTCTTCTTCTTCTTCACCTTCTTCCTCATATTCTTCTTCATATTCTTCTTCTTCTTCATCTTCTTCTTTTTTTATTTGTTCATTTTTTTGATTTTTCTTTATTTCTTTTTTATCTTTATTTGACATTTATGAAAAAATATTTGTTAAAAATTTTCCCATTTATCAGATAAATAATTAAGAATTAAAAAATCTTATTTTTTTTAAAATAATAATAATTTAAATGTATTTAATTTATTTTAATCACAAAAATAAAAAATAAAAGAAGTAAAAATATTTTTAAATTAAAAAAATTAATAATTTAAACATAAAATGGGAAATTGTTCATGTATAGAAATAAAAAAAATGAAAACATCAGAAATTCCAGTAATTCAAACAGAAGAATCAAATAATCAACCCCAAAAAAATTTAAAAATATATATTAATTTGGCAGATAGAAATTCAAGTCATTTAAATGAAAATTTAAATAATATATATAAAAAATTTAAAACAATAGTAAGTAATCATTCAACAGATAATTCTTATTCTTCATTTATAAATCATAATAATCAATCTCCTAATAAAACATCTTTGTTTAATTTTTCAAAATCAAATACTTATAAAATGGAAAAAAAAAATAGAAATGTTACTCCAACTAATAAAGTTAATAAATATATTCCTAAAAATATAAAGGAAGAATTAAATAATAGTGAAGAAAAAATTCAAAGAAAATATTCTAGATATTCTAGTTATAAATCTCTTGGTCCTATTTTTTCTAAATTATGTGAACATTCAAAAAGAAATAGGAAATATTATTTAGATGATTAAAATCTTATTTTTATTGATATTTAATATATATATGGATTTATTATTATTCATTTTTCATTTATTTATATATCTCCTTATTTAAAGATTATTTTTCTGATGTTTTTTTTAGGAGAAATATTTTTTATAATTAATTATTTCTAAATTTGTATTTTAAATTTTTGTTTTGACTAATGATTTTAAATAACATTTTAAGATTATATTTTATATATTTAAATTTTATTTTTAATGATTAATCATTTCTATAAAAATATATTAAAAGATTTTAAAAAAGGAAAAATGTAATTTATAAAATTAATAAAAATTCCTTAAATAAATTATAATCTAATTTAAACATTTAATAAAAAATATAAATATAAATAAATTATAAAATAAATTTATATTTTTATCATAAATCTAATTTTAAAAATATAAATTAAATATTTATATTATATTATTAAAGTAATAATAAAAAAAAATAAAATTCAAAATAAATTCTTAAAAAGAAAATGAATTAATAATTTAAATAATATCTTTAAGAGTAGTCTGTTGATTATTAGTTGAAGAGTATCCTTGTCCCATCATAGGTTGTCCCATTCCAGGTTGTCCCATCATAGGTTGCCCCATCATAGGTTGTCCCATTTGTCCTTGATAAGGTCCCTGTGCACTATACCCTCCCATAACGGGTTGACCTCCCATAACAGGAGGATTAATGAATTGTTGAGTCATAGGAGGTTGATTAATCATAGGTTGAGTCCCTGCAATAACATTATTAACATTACCATAACCCATCATATTATTCATTCCATCAATGTTTCCTTTAAAAAATCCGTTTCCATTGCATTTATCACATTTTTTTGGAATTAAATCTCCTAATTTACCTTCTCCTAAACATACTTGACATGGAATCCACATTTCAGTAACATATCCTTTCCCAATACATAATTTACATTCAAAGGGAATTCCCTTTCGACCAAGTAAAGGATATTCTTTTCCATCACCTTGACACTTTGGACAACGCATACATGGCATTGTAAGAATTCTAGTTCCGTTACATGCTGGACATACTTTTGTCATTATTTTTAATTTTGTTATTTGCCCTGTGCCGTTACAGAGGAAGCATTGCTGATTTGGAATCATCATATTTTGAGTGGTCATCATTTTTTTTTATATTTATTTGTTTTGGATGAGAAAAATATTATTTTAAAAATGTCAATAAATTGATGGAAAAAAAAATTAAAAATTTCAAAAGGCAATTAATTGTAAAAGATATTTAAAAATGTAAAAAAGGAATTAATCAATCTAATACTAATTTAATTAATAGAATTACAAAATAATTTCTTAATAGAATTAAAGATATCGAGATTATAAGGTAAAATAATAAAAAAATAATATTGGGTTTTAAAAAGTATGAAAGATCTTAAGGATAAATTAAAAAATTGTCTTTTTTCTTGGAAAGAAGAATTTAATGAGGTTAGTAGTTAATTTATTATATTGATTTTCAAAACATCTAATTTCCAATCCTATAATTAAATAATAAAATATTAAATCAGTATACTTTTATTAAAGTCCTTTTTAAAAAACAACTAAAAAAATTGAATAAAATAAATAAAAAAATGTCAAAAAACTCTCATAAATATTCTCTTTTAATTCCAACATATAATGAGCGTGAAAACATTTCTCTCTTAATTCAAATGATAGATAAGCTCCTAACCTCAAATAATATAACCTATGAGATAATAATTGTAGAAGATAATAGTCCAGATGGAACAGTAGATTGTGTAATAGAAATGCAAAAACTATTCGGAGAAGAAAAAATAAAACTTTTAAAAAGACCTGGAAAATTAGGTTTAGGAACTGCATATATGGATGGATGCAATTTATGTACAGGTGACTTTATTTTTATTATGGATGCTGATTTTTCTCATCATCCAAAATTTTTAGTTGATTTCATAAAAAAACAAAAAGAAACTAATTGCGATATTGTCACTGGTACAAGATATAATTTAGGTGGTGGCGTTTATGGTTGGAATCCTATTAGAAAAATTATTTCCAGAGGAGCTAATTTTATGGCTAGTTTTTTCCTTAGACCTGGAGTCAGTGATTTAACAGGTAGTTATAGATTATATAGAAAAAGTACTTTTATGAAATTAGTTAAAGAAGTTAAAAATGGAGGATATGCTTTCCAAATGGAAATTATCATTAGAGCTGTTTATCATGGATGCCATGTTGAAGAAATTCCTATCACTTTCGTTGATAGAGTTATGGGGAAAAGTAAATTAGGAATGGGTGAAATTGTTATTTTTTTTAATACGGTTTTGGATTTATATCAAGAATTAGAAGTTTGAGAAAAAAAAATATATCATTATTAAACATAAAATAATAAGTTTTTATTTAAAAAAATTAATAAACAATAAAACAAATATATAGTAGTGGCCATCATTATTTATATCTCAATTAAAATAATTAAAAATCTAAATCTCTCGATATACTTTTTTTATTCAATAAAAATGTTTATTTAATAGGAACAAACTTAGAAGAATGAGTAGCTCCAACACCAGGTTTACCATGCATAACTCTTTTATAAGTCATTCCAAATTCTCCTAAATAATATCCAATCATTTCAGGTTTAACTTCAATTTGGTTATAACCTTTACCATTATGTACATTAATAATAGATTGTATCATAGTAGGAAGAACAATACAATCTCTTAAATGAGTTTTAATAGCTTTAGGCTTTTCACCTTGATTAGTAATATTTTTAGCATCCATTAATTTTTTAATAAATTTTCCATATTTTTGAGGCATTTTTCTTCTTAATCTTCTTCTTTGTCTTGATCTTAATTGTTGTGCTATTTGATCCATATTCATATTTATTAATTTACCTATGTCCAATCCTCTATATGAAAATTTCTTAAATACTTGTTTCTTCGCCAAATCCTCCATTATGTTTCCAGCATGTACTTCGTGAGCACGATGATGGGCTTCGTGCTTGTGTTCCTTTCTCTCCTTTTTTAAAGCTTCTTTCTCATCTCTAGCTCTCTTTTCGGCATTTGTTTCTTCTTTTTTTGGCTGGGTGGAGATTGTTCATAAATATCTTTTTAAAATTTGTTTTATTTAATTATGTGATTAATTAAATTTATTTATATTTATTATATTTTAATCTTTCTTTAATTTTATTTATTGTTTGTTTATTATTCAACTTATATTAAATTATCTATAAATAATAATAAATGATTAGAAAATACTCTATTTTTTTGCAAATTGCCATTTTTCAAAAGAAAATTCATGAAATAAAATATTCCAAAAAAAAATAAAATTGAAAAATGTCAAATAAACCAATCCTATATTTGATAATATTTTTTATAAAAATAATTTTCTCCCTTTCTCAAAAAACCCAAGAAATTAATAATAACTTCCAAAAAAAATTAAAAGAATATGCAAATCTTTCTCGAAAAATTTTAGTAGTAGCAGGAGCAGAAGATTCAACAATTTTAAAAGCAGTAATTGAAGGACATAAAAAAAAATTAATTCAACCAATTTTAATAGGAGATGAAGATAAAATAAAAAAAATATCAATAAATCAAAATTTAGATATTTCATTTTTTAAAATAGTAAATATCACAGATGAAAAAAATATTTGTTCAAAAGCAATTAAATTTATTATTGATAATGAAGCTGAAATGATTATGAAAGGAACTGTTTCATCTTCTTATTTTATTTCTACGATTTTTCATCAAAGATATAAAATTATGAATGGAGGAATTTTAAGTCATATTAAAATTATTCAGATTGAAGGCTTTAATCAATTTTTATTACTTACTGATAGTGTTGTTAATTTAAATCCTTCATTACAAGATAAAATTCATATAATTAAAAATGCAGTTAAAATTGGAAAAATATTAGGTATTAATTTTCCTAAAGTTGCTATTTTATCAAATAATAATTTATTAAATGAAAACAAAAAAAATATGTTTGATATTAAAGAATTAATATCAATGAGTGAAAAAGGAATAATTAAAAATTGTATAATTGATGGTCCATTAACTTTAGATAAGGCAATTTCAAAAGAAAAATACAATAAAATTAATAATTCAAGAAAAATAAAAGGAGATGCTAATATTTTATTATTTCCTAATATTGAAATTTATAAAAGTGTTTGGAAATTTATTAATAATACATATAAATATTTTTCTGCTCAAATGATTATTGGAAGTAAAATTCCTATTATTATGATTGATAAAGATAATGAGGTTGATTCTTATATAAATTCTATGATTATAGGTTCTTTTATTTCTGATTATATGAAAAAATATTAATTTATATTATTTAATATTTTCGAATTTTAATTTTCACTTATTAATTTTTTTATATTAATTTTTGAATTAATAAATTATTATATTTTAAATTATTAAGAATGTACTTTTAAAAATTCATAAAAATTTTCTTTTGTCAATCTTGAATTTTTATTTTCAATTTCAACACTAATTTCATCAACTTGATCAAGAATAGCATTTACATCATTATCATTAAAATCTTGTAAAGCCATCATAATGTCAGATAAATGTTTAGAACATAATAATTTTCTTTTAACTCTCAAAGCTGATAAACATAATATAATCAAATATTTTTCAATATCATTTTGACAAAAAAGATAATCCCAAATTTTCATAGTACTTTCTATAGAAAATTCTTGAGAAAAAAATAAAGAAAACCATCTAAATAAAAAAACATAAACATCAACTTTATTTTCTCTTAAATTAGAAAACATTTCATAATCAATAACAAATAAAATAAATTTGATATAATGAATTTTTCTTCTTATTCCATCTTCATCATAATCTTTAGAAGCAATATAAATATTAGGAAAAATATTAATTAATATTTCAAAACAAAAATAAGAATCTGCTTCTATTCCTTCTTGAAAATATAAATTTTTATCTTTTGAAAAACAATAATATATTATCGCTAAAATTTCATTAAAACCTTGAACATAACCAATTTCAGGATGCAATTTAGCATAAAAAAATAATATTCTTTTTATTATATCATAATGAGTTTCTTTTTTTTGAGAATTTACTTTTTTTGAAAAAAAATTTACATCTGTTCTTGTTCTTTTTATGTCTTTATCAATAATTTCTATTAATTGATTATCTTTTAAAAAACGAGAATAATTTGAATTTGATTGAATATCCAAAGGATGATTTTTAAATTTTATATGAGAAATTTTTTTTATATGTTTTTCTTTTTCATTATTATAAAAATTTCTTCGATTATCTAAATAATTTTCCCATTCCTCAGGTTTATTGTTTATGTAACCTAATAAAAATTTCCATGAAAGAGAACGTAAATTTGGATATGAATCTAAATTTCCTTTTGATAATAAATTTCTAAAACTTTCTCTTTCTATTTCTTTATTGTCTAATAATTTTATTACACTATATATATATCTTTTTTCTATAAAATTTATATTTTTCTTTTCTTCAATATTTAATATGATGATTCCTAAAAATTTATGTTCAATTAATTTATGAATTTCTTCGTTTTCTTGTTCTGTTATTTCCATTAATTAATTTAAATTTATTTAATAATAAATAATAAAATTTTAATAATTGGAAAATCATACTTTTTTAATTTTTTTAAATATTATTAAATTAAAAATAATATTTTTCAATTAAATGCAAGTAAACTCATCATTTGAAAAATCTCAAAAAATTAATAAAGAAATAATTCAAACAAATGATGAATTAACAACAAAAACCAAACTTTTTAATTTTTTTTACAATGTTTTAAAAAGAAAAGACTTTAATGTTTTTATAACAAGTTTATTATTGATAATAGAAACAATTCAAGTAATATCATATGCATTTAGTGATCCACATTCCAAATTTTGGAAAATAGAAGAAAAAAAAATGGATAATTTAAATACTTTAATAGGGGCTTTAAGAGGAACTTCAATGTTAAAATATGTTTCTTTTAACATATATTTATTAATTTGGGGAATAATGCTATTGATTATTTTCTTAACTGGATTGTCAATTTCAATAGCAATTAAATTTAATAAAACAAATACAAGCTTTTATAAAATAATTATAAGTTATGGAAAAATAATTTCAAGTTTGATGATGTCTGTTGGTTTAATTCCTTGTACAGAGTTTTTATTATTAATGGTGAAATGTAAAAATAAAAAAATAGATATTGTTAATCAACCAATAACATGTTTTAAAGGAGTTCATTATTTATATGTTGGACTAACTATAATATTTTTAATCGGACAATATACTTTAAATATTATATTTGGTATTTTTTGCTTTGATCCTTATAATACTAAAGAAACTACAAGTAAAATTGATACTAGTGCTGATATATTTTATTATATTTTTTCTCTTATAAATGCATTAAGATTTACTTTTATTACAAATGAATGGATTAGTATTGCTATTTTACTTATAGGTTCAATATTTAATTTAAAAAAAGGTTTTGAAGAACCTACATATAGAACTTTTATTATTCAATGCTTTGTTATTATTAGAAATAGTTTATTTTTATGGACTTCTTTTATGATTTTAATTTGTAAATTGACATATAATTCAAAATTTAATGGAAATATTTATTTGTTTTTATTTGGTATGCCTTTAATTATTATTACTTGTGCTATTTGTTATAAAAAAGAAAGTGAAAATTTTGTGATTACTAATGTTAATTCTGGTAGTGTAAATGAATTTATTAATAGAACTAAAAGTACTATTATTTTAATTGGGAAATATATTGATAAATATAAATCCATAGAAAGTTCAAAAAAAGGTTATGATAAAAATGACATTTTTTTAAAAGGTTTAATTAGTCGTCATTTAGAAACTTGTATTAATGAAGAATGTCCTTTAACAAAATATATGGAAAATCAAGGTAATTATCAAATCCAAAAAACATGTTTATTACATTATGTTAATACAATATTAATTGATGGAATTAAAAAATTTCCAAACAACAAAAGTATAGTAATGACATTTATTCAATTTAACTATTCAAATAAATTTAATTTAAATGCAGCAAAAACTTATTTAGCAAAACTAGAAAAAGAAAGTAATACTTTAACAGAGGATTATATTTTATTTTGTATAAAAAAAAGTGTCAATTCATTAAATCATAAAATAAATTCAAGTAAAAATGAAAATGATTTAGAAAAAATGGAAGAAATCACAGATCATAAATTTAGAAAATTAAAATATTTAATCGAATCAACTACAAAATTATATGGTGAATTTTGGGGAGTTTTGAGTACAAATTTAACTAATAATTTAAATTTAGAAAAATTATATTTTTTAGGAAATAAATTAAATAGTGTATTAAATGAAATAAATGAATTATGGGAAAAAGATTTAAAATCAAAAAAAATAGATTTAGAAAATCAATCAATAGTACAATTATATGTATATTTCGTAAGAGAAATCTTAAGAAATAAATCAAAAGCTGATGAAGTTTCAAAAAAATTAAATGAAGAACAACATTTTGAGTTAAAAAAAAATGAAAGTGATAAATTTGATATAAATAACTTAGATATAATATTAGAAGACCAAGATTATATAATATATTGTAGAACAAATGAGAAAGGAGATTGTTCAATATTACAAATGTCAAATAGTGTAGTTAATTTATTAGGTTTTACTAAACAAAATTTAATAGGGAAAAAAATAGAAACAATTATGCCAAATATATTTATCAATGGACATTCAAAAGCAATTTCAAATAAAATTAAATATCTAAGAAAAACAAATCCTGCAATGAATAAAGCAAGTGATAAAAAACAAATATTTATTTTACCTAGAACTAAAGTGGGATATATTTTACCAGCTTTAATTAAATTTACTGTTTATAATGATGATGATTTTTCTAATACATTCATTCTTAAATCTAAAATCGAAAATAAAGATCCAAAATCTGTATATGCTTTTTATATTTTAGCTAAAGATGATTTTACCATTGATTCTTTTTCTTCTTCTTCTTTATCAATGGGTTTAACTATGGATTTATTAAAAAAATATGTTGTTAATTTAAATATATTAATTAGAGATCCTGATAATTGTAATTCTATTAATTTATTGGATACTTATAATGAATTCGAAGATGAACCTAAAAAAATTTATTGGATTTTCCCTGATTTAATATATCCTAAAAATGATACTATAAGAAAAAATGAAGATAATGTTGAAGAATTAGTTAAAAACTCTAAAAAAAAACATTATAATTTATCTATTACTAAATTAAAATTTGGAGAAGATGAGATTCTTGGTTTTTGCTTAAGATTTACTCTTCCTGAAATAAAAAAAAATATTATTGATTATAATGATTTTAAACCTTCGAATTCTAAATTAATCATGTATGATATTTTACATTTAAATTTCGTTAGAACTCAATTATTAAAAAAAAATAAGAATAAAGATGAATATTTTATTCGACCTAAAAATGACACACAAATAATACAAACAATAAGTAACAATAATGAATTATTAAAGAAAAAGAGTAAAAAAGTAAAAATTAGAAGATCATATAATAATAATAGTGATGAAGAAGATGAAAATGATAAAAATTCAAAAGAAGGAAATTTAAATGTGTTAACAAAAGAAAAAATATTAGAATTGCAAAGTAGATCATCTCAAGAAATAAATGATTATATAAATTCATTAAAATATTTTGGGGCAGATATAAATTTAGAAAAACATCGCCCAAATAAAGAACTATATCCTGCTGGAAAAATATCAGAACCAAATATTAAAATTCAAATATCTTCTTTTATCAATAGAATAGAAGAAAAATTAAAAGCACATCCTGAATTAAGAAAAAATATTCGTCATAATAAAAACAGTCAGAATTTAATTATACAAAATCCAATTGATAATCATGAAATAAAAACAAATGAAAATAAACCATTTAATTCTGCTCATAATTCTAATGTTGAAAATATTAATTCAAATGAAACTACGAATGATATTTCATTTTCTTTAAATCATATTTTTAATGAAAAAAGTGTTAAATATATTAATTTTTCTTCAATTATAATGTTTATTATAATAATTGCTTTTATAAGTATTGAATTTGGCTTATCAATATATAAAACAAATAAATGTTCTCAATATATAAAATATTTAGATGATTCATATATACTATTAAATTCATTTTTATATACAAAATTTTTTATAACTGAAGTAATTTTATCTCAAAATTCTTTATATACAGAATCATTAGGATTTAATCAAAAAGAATATGTTTTATTAGCAAAAAATGAAATGATAGAATATAGACAAATAATAAATGATTATATATCTTTTTTTTCTAATTCAACAGTTAAATTTAATGATGAATATTACAGTTATATTAATAATGTAAAAGTATGTGTTAGAACATTAAGGAATTCAATTCCAACAAATGAAATAATTTCTTATTCAACTGCTTTAAATAGGATAAAAACTTCTATTTTTTTTGTAAGTACAATAACAGATAATTATCTTTCTCTTGATATGAATGATAGAAATGCATATGAATTAATGATGAATTTATTAAACGACTATTTTTTAATTATGCGAAATATTACTTTTATTTTAGCTAAAAATACTAATGATGAAGCTAAATCACCTACTATATTATTAATCATTTTCATTCTTAGTTTTGTGGTTGTCATCATAGATTTAATTATTATGTGGAAATTAATCAGTAAATTTATTGATGATAGAGAAAAACCTGTTGATTTATTTTTGACAATTAAAAAGAAAAAATTTGAAGAATTAAAATCAACAAGTGAGAATTTTTTAAATAAACTACTAAATAAATTTTTTGGGAATGAAGAGACTGAAGAAGAAGAATCTAAAATAGAATATCATACATCATCAAAAGATGATGATATAATAATGATAACAAAATTTAAGCAAAAAAATGATTATAAACAATCAATAAAAAATTCAAGTGAATATTTATTTGCCTTTATATATATAGCATTATTTTTTGCATCAATTGAAATATATATGATTTTTAAATATTTTTATGTAATAAACATAATGAATAATATAAAAAATTTCACAAAAGTTTTTAACACAACTCATTATACAGAATGTGATTTTATAGTAAAAACAAATGTATATAAATCATTTTATTATAATTTATCAATTCCAATATTTAATTCAACTGAAACAGAAGAAATTTTCATTGATAACACAATTGGAATGAGTGATGAAATAGAATTTTTATATTCTAATTCATATGAAGTTACTTCTTTTTTAAAAGGAAAATATTTGATGGAATTTTCATCAAGAATGGCAAAAAATTTTTCGGATATTTTATTATCCTATAATATTTCTATTAATGATAATGATTATAAATCAATCGTTCAAAATGGTTTTAGTTGTGTACTTACTAGATTTTATGAAATGAATAAATTTTTAGCTGTTTTATATATTATTCAAAAAAATAATTTAAGTGAACCTAATTTCTGTTATAAACCTAAATTTAGAGAAATTAATAAAGTTTTAATTTATGTAATTAGACCTTGGTATAAATATATGAATAATAAATTAAAAGAAAGTTTTAGTGATTATAAAGATAAAATGGATTTAGTTTTAGATACTACTTTCATTGTTTTAATTATTATTATTATTATTATTTATTTCCTTGTATGGAAAGGATATGAAGAAAAATTAAAAACTTTATTAAAAACTAGTGTTGATTTAATCAAATTAATCCCTGATGAAATTAAAAAAGAAATTGTTAAAAAATTAAATGAAGAAGAAGAAAAAAGTGAATAAATAATTATATTTAATTTATAAATTATATTGTAAAAATTGAGTATGGTAATTATGAGAAAAAGTTACAATTAAATAAAAAATTACTTATTTTAATTAATTTTAACATATATTTTTTTTATTTTTTTTTAAAACAATAAAAAGACAAATTAAAATGGTTTAATTAAATAAAGTAAAAATAAAATTAGGAGTATATTGTTTAATTTAGGGTCTAACTCGTATTAAATTTAAAATATGGAGATATAAAAGAAGTTAAAAATTATTTATATTTAATACAATTAAGATATAATAGTCCAAATAATTTTTATATAATTTTTTATTAATTCTAGTTAATGATTTTATTAATGAATAGTTAAAAAGATAAAAGTTCACATAGAATTCAATAATTAAATATTATTATTATTCAAAAATTTTCAAATATCTAAAATAATGCATTATTATTGTGATAATAAAGAAGATCTTTTTTATAAAATTAATTATGTAGTAACAAATGAAAAAGAAGAAAAAAAAGAAAGGAACTCAAAAACTTCAAACTCCTATGTTTTATCTCCTGAAAAAAGAAATTAATAGTAATAAAAAATATAATAATTCATACTTAATAAATGTTAAATCTTTTATAAGTTATTCATAAAAAAGATTTGAGTGAACAAATGAGTTAAAATAAGTTAGCCAAATTGAAAAGTAATAAAAAAATAAAAAATATCTTCGCTTGTTTGAAAATAGTATTTCTTAAATAATAAATCTACATGATAAAATCCTAAACAAATTAATTTCAATTTAAATATAAGAATCAATAAAAAAGATAAAATTATATGAGTGGATATCTCTATAAAAGAAAAAAAATAAAAAAATTAAAAAAAATAATAATTGCATTATATAAATAAATAAATAAAACTAAAATAAATTATCAAAACTTATTTAAAAAAATTACTAATATAATAATATCTAAATAAATAAAAAAAATGTTAAATGAAATAAACACATACTCAAAGAAAATTTTAAGTAATTCAGAAAACCCAAACAACCACCAATTAGAAATCCCAGAAAACGAAATTCAAGAAAAAATTATTGACGCAAAAAGCGGCGGAAAAATATTATGTTTACTTCTCTTATCCCTCTTCCTAAATTTATTTTTATTAGGAGGTTCAATAATTTTAGGTGTAATATTTTCTCCCTTTTACTTTATATTATCACCAATATTTTTTTTCCTTTTTATAATAACATGTTGTTGTTTCAGTGGATTATTTGTAAACAACATAAACGAAGCACATGTTCTTACATTTTTCGGTGAATATATAGGAACAGTGAAAAAAATAGGATATTGTTTTGCAAATCCTTTTTCTTCACATAAAACTATTTCTTTAAAATCAAATAATTTAAATGGTGCTGTCATCAAAATAAATGATAAAGTAGGAAATCCAATTATGATGGGTTGTGTTGTTGTTTGGAAAATAAAAGATACTGCAAAAGCTACTTTTGCTGTTGAAAATTATTCTGAATATGTTCATATTCAAAGTGATTGTGCTGTCAGAGATGTGGGATGTCAATTTCCATATGAAAGTGATAATGAAAAAGAAATTTGTTTGAGAAGTGGAAGTGAGGAAATTTCAAAAGTTTTAGTTAAGGAATTAAGTGAAAGATTAAAACCTGCTGGAATTGAAGTTATTGAAGCAAGAATTACTGAGTTAAGTTATGCAAATGAAATCGCTAGTGTTATGCTTAAGAGACAAGCTGCAGATGCTGTCATTGCTGCCAGACAAAAAATTGTGGAAGGAGCTGTTAGTATAGTAGGACATGCTTTGAATAGTTTGAGTTCTAATGAAATTTGTGATTTACCTAGGGAAAAAAAAGCCAAGTTAGCTAGTAATATGCTTGTTGTTCTTTGTGGAGAAAATCAAGGAAGTAGTGCTGGACATTCTACTAGTGCACCAAGATTAGCAGAAGGATTTAATAAATATGGATGAGGATTTTAAGGGAGTTTTATTATGATTTTTAGATTTTAGAATTGTTTTTAAATATTTTTATTTTATTTTTTTCTTTCCATTTTTTAAAAAGGATATTTATTTAAAATGTTAAGGGCTTAATATTGTCAAAATGAGAATAAAATAAATGAGATATAATAATAAATTATATATTATAAAGTTTTTTGGCTTTAATTTTATATAACATTTTATTTATAAAATAAAAACCTTATAAATATTTTATATTCAAAAAGAAAAAACAATTAAAATAATAAAAACAGTAAAAAATTCAATAAAGTCTTATTTGTAAGTTTATCATATCAAAAAATGTAAAAAAATTTGTTTATTTGAAATGTTTCTATTTTTCTGAATGAAATTAGAAAACAGTTTTATAGGAGAATATTCATTTTTATTTATTTTTAAACAATTTTTTATTGGAAAATTTTTTGAATAAATTTTGAATTAAATTAAAATGGAAAAAACAAATATGAAAATATATAAATTTTCTCAACGAAGTGGAACAGATTTATCGAAGTTTACCAACCATAAAATAGACAAAAACACTCAATTAAAAACAAAGAATAAATCACTAATAAAATCCAACAACAACAATAACAATAATTTTTTATTAAAAAGCAAAAACTTAAATAATGAATCAAGGAAAAACAATAGTTCAAATTTCATAAATTTACTATCTCCATCAAACAATTATCAGCAAAATTTAATAAATTTTTTAGATGAGAATAAATTAAATTCTCAATCATATTATTTTCTAAAAAAATATAATCAATTATCAAAACAACAAAAAAATCAAAATAATAATAAAAGTGCAAATTCCTCAAATTTAATATCAAATATTCCATTAAATCTAAAAACAAAAAAAATATCTTTAAACAAATCTCCAAATGAAAATAACAGAAGTAATAACAAAAAAATAATAGAAAAAAAGGAAAAATTAACAAACATAATAAGAATAACTGAATATAATTCAAATATAAGAAAAAAAAATAGGAATAAAACAGGATATAATAAATCATTTTTATATTTAAGCGGAGATGAAACAAATTTAAGTTTAAAAAATGCAACCACAACTGCAAATACTTCAAACAATATAAAAAACATTGGAAATGAATTAAAATTAGAGACATTACAAAATAATAATAATGAAATAATAATAAATATAGAACAATTATTTCATTCAAAAAAAAATAATAAATTATTAAAATTAAATGAATTAAATTTTGATATTCCATTATATCCAAATTTTCAAAGTGAAAAAATAATAAAATCTCCTTTTTGTATAATTGATTCATATTGTATGAATTCATATAAAGGTTTATTTAAAGATATAAATGAAGATAACATAATATCATTAATCAATATAAATAAACCAAATAATTATATTGGTCAATGGCCAAATAGTCTATCTTACTTTGCTATTTTTGATGGTCATTGTGGTATCACTTGTAGTGAATATTTAATGAAAAATTTACATAATTTTATTTTTAATAATCAATTTTTCCCAAATAATCCTGTGAAAGCTTTAGAATATGCTTTTGATAAAGCTGAAGAAGAATTTTATATGATTTATGAAAAAAGTGATTCTGGTTCTTGTGCTATTGTTTGCCTTCTTATTGATGATGTAATTTATGTTGCTAATTTAGGTGATAGTAGATTAATTATATCTAATAATAATGGGAAAAATTATCGTATTTTAACTAATGATCATAATTTATATAATGAAAATGAAAGAAAAAGAATTGAAATGAATGGAAGTAAAATTTATCAAGAGAAAATTCAATTAAATCAATATATTATAAATAAAAACAATAACAATAATATATTTTTAGTCGGCCCTTATAGAATTAATCCAGGTGGATTATCTATTACTAGAAGTATTGGAGATTTTTCTTCTAAAATTTTATCTTATGGTGGAATGCCAAATACTATAATTCCTAAACCTGAAATTATTTCATATAAAATTACTTCTGATACTGATTTTATTTTTTTAGCTTCTGATGGTATTTTTAATGTTATGAAAAATATTGAAATAATTCATTTAATTTCAGAAATTAAAGATAATAAAAATGATTATTTAAAATCTGCAGATTTAATTATTAAAAATGCTTTGAAAAGAAATAGTACTGATAATTTAAGTTGTATTGTTATTTTTTTGAAAAATAATTTTGAATTGACTTCTTTCAAAGAAAGAGATTCTATTGATATTAATGCAATATATATGGAAACAGAAAGTTACGAAGATGAAGATAAAATAAATATATTATATGATATAAATGATGATAATAGAAATAAAACTTTAAGTAAATTTATTTCTAGTCCAAAAACAACTAAAACTAAATGTTGTAAAAGTGTCAAATTTTTTGGAAACAAACCCAATAACCTGAAAAAAAAACTAATAAATAAATAATTGAAAAAATTATAAATTCAATATTTATCATAATATAAATAATAACTTTAAAAGAAAATAATAAAAAATAAAAAAAATAAAAATCATTCCTCATAAATATTTATTCTTCAATAAAAATAATGGATAAATATATATTAACTTTCACTAATAATCCATTATTCCTTGATTTTAATTTAACAGAATTTCTTTCATTATGTGAAATGAATAAAATTGAAAATTTAAAATATAATTCAGATACATTTAGTTATGATGTTAATACTAATCCTTTTTTAAGAATAAATTTTACAGGAATAGAAAATAAAGAAATTTGCAAAAAAATAATTGATAGAGCAATATTATTAAAAAATATAATAAAAATAATTTCTGAAGGTGAAACAATAGAAGAATTATTAAATAATATAAAAGAAGAAGAATATAGAGAAGAAATAAATTCTTCATTAACTTTTAGATACGATATTGATACAAGAAATTTAAAAATGAAAAAGGAAGAACAAGAAAAAATAATGTTAAAATTTGATAAATATATTTTAAAAGGAAAAGTAAATATAAAAAATCCAGAAAGAATTTTTGTGATATTTCTTCTCTATTCTAAAGATGGAAAATTACAAAGAGCAATTTATGGAAAAGAAATATATGGTAAAAATGAAAAAGAAATGAGATATTATACAAAATTTGATTTAATTCATAGGAAATATATAGGACCAACATCAACAGATCATACATTATCTTTTTTAATGACTAATTTTGCCCAAATTAAAAAATATGATAATATCATTGATCCTTTTGTTGGAACTGGAAGTTTATTAATTCCTTCTTCTTTTTTTCAAGCAAATTGCTTTGGATGTGATTTAGATATTAGAGTTTTAAAAGGCTATTCTATTGGTTATGTTAGAGATAATAATAATAGTAATAATGTTAAATTTGAAGGAAATATTTTTTCTAATTTTGAAGATTATAATTTAATTAAACCTCAAATTATTAGATTTGATATTAATCATCATTCTTTTAAAAAAAATAATTTTTTCTTTGATTCTATCATTTGTGATCCACCTTATGGATGGAGAGCTTCTTCAAAAAAAACTGGTTTGAGTGAAAAGAGAAAAGAAAAAAGGGATTTGAGGTTAATTAAACAATTAGATAATAAAAATATTAATAATGAAGATTTTAATAATTTTGTTTGTGATGAAAATGGAGAAAAAAGATTGTTTTTACCAACTTCTCATTGTGAAATTAATACCATTTATGATAGTTTAATTAATTTTGCTAAAGATTGTTTAAAGAAAAATGGACTTTTGGTTTTTTTATTCCCTGTTCAAAAAACTAAAGATAATTTAATTGATAGACCTATTTATTTCCCACAAGATAAAACATTTAAATTAAAATATTGTTGTGAAAATAAAAATTCAAAAATAAGGAGCAGATGGTGTTTAGTGTATCAAAAAATCGAATAGAAATCACATGAACAAAAAAGTAAAATAAATTAAATAAAAATAACATTAATATAAAATAATATAAAAAATTATAAATTTAAAATCCAAAACCAATTTATAAACTAATGAAATAGCCCATATCAATACCCTCATTACCAATAATCATTACCAACCAACACCAACATCAACATCATTTCTAATTCAATATCAATCAATAATCATTTACCAATAAAATACAATAACAAAAAACAAATTTAAAACAATATCAATAATCATTTAATCAATACCAAGACCAAAAACATTTACAAACCAATATTAACAATCTTTTACCAATCAATATCAAAAACCTTTTACAAATCAATATAAACAGACTTAAATAATGTCTTAATACCAACTTCAATTTTTTCAACTGGATTTATTTAATCCCTAAATATTAGTTTAATAAACAAGTAATTATTAATAATCTTTCAGCAACTTCTCAAATTTTATCAAATAATTTAATATATGATATTTATAGAAGGAGAGTAGATGGAAATATGCTATTCTTATAGGAAATGTGATATGAATATCTGTCAAAATTGTTACACTCAATTACTTTATTCTAGAAATAATTTTCAATTGAATTTAACATATAATTGGTAAATATAATAAAAATAAATAATTTATGATTAAAATGAAGAAGTATTTTTTTATGAGTGTAATAAGTATTTTAGAATATTCAATAGAAATTATTTTAACTCTTAAATAAATGAGTTTATAAATTGTCATAATTTATAAAGTTCTTTTCTCAAACCGTCAAAGTTAAAAAATTTGGAATTAATTCATTAAGAAATAATCCTTCTTTGATTTGCACTTTAAAGTTTTAGAAATAAATGTAAAGAAATAAAATAAAAATACTTTTTTTAAAGATAAATTATCTTCAATTACAATAATAAAAGAATTAAAAAATATACAATTAGAATCATAAAATAAAAATATATTTTATAAATATACTAATTTAATATATTTTATAAAATAAAACAATTGAAAGATAAAAGTTATAAAAAAATAATTATTTTCCTAAATTATTAATATCAAAAAAAAAACATCAAATAGAAAAATATTAATGTTACCGAATCAAATGGAAAAAAATGTATTATACTTTAGTGACCTTCCTTTAAACATAATTCAAAAAGATTTAGAAATGTTTTTAGAATCATATAAAGACAAAATTATAGTAATTAATTTAGAACAAAATCCAAAAAATTTAGAATTAAATAAACCATTAAGTGCCAAAGTAATATTTAAAGATTATAATTCAGCAAATAAATGTAGATTAGAAATGAATTTAAAAAAAATAAAAGGTCATTCAGTAAGAATAATGTGGGATGAAAAAGATAGTTCAATTAGATATAATACAAAATCAAATTTATATTTTAAAGGGGTTACAAATAGTATTTCTTCAAGGAAAGTGTATGAATATTTTATGAAATTTGGTGACATTTCTTCTTTAAAATTAATAGATGATGAAAATGGAAATCATTTAGGTTATGGTTATATTACTTATTATAATCCTGATGACGCTCAAAAAGCTATCTTAGAAACAAATGGAAAAAAAGTTTTTGATAATAATAATATTATTGAAATTACTCAATTTCAAAAAAGAATAGAAAGAACTTTATATAATTATGAAAAAGAAATTCAAAAAATATACATTAATAATTTTAACCAATCTTTAACTGAAAATGAATTAAATAAAATTTGTTCTAAATATGGTAATATTATTTCATGTAAAATTTTCCAAGATCATTTAGGAAGAAATTTCGCTATTGTTCACTATGAAAATCAAGAAATGACAAACAATGCTTTGAAAAATTTACAAAATGATAAAGAACTTTCAGATCCAAATTCTAAATTACTTGTTGAAGTAAAGCAAAATAAATTTGAAAGGAAACAATATTTAGAAAATAAGAAAAGAGAAACAAATAATAAGTTAAATCAGCAATATCAAATGTGTAATTTACATATAAGAAATATTCCATTAACAGCAACTGAAGAAGATTTAATAAATGCTTTTTCTAAATATGGAAATATAAAAAGTGTAAAAATTGAAAAATATATTTTAGAAACCAAAGTTCATGATACATTTAAAGAAATTCCAACAAGTAAAGGATTTGGTTATTTATGTTTTGATAATCCACAAAGTGCAAAAAATGCCATTTTAGGTTTAAATGAAAAATATTTACCTTCTTTTGAAAGTTGGAATAGACCTTTATTAATTGAATATTTTATTCCAAAAGCTGAAAGACAAATTATGAATAATCAAATGATGAATAATAATGGAATATTGTATTACAATCAAAATATTATGAACAATCCTAATTATAATAATTATAATTATAGAGGTGGTTATTATAATAAAAGAAAGAATTATAATAATAATAGGAATTATAATAATAATAATAATCAACAAGTTAAAAAAGAAAAAACTAGGGAGATTGATATGAATTATTTAAATAGTCTTGATAATGAAGATGCTAAAAGAGATTATTTAGGAGAACAAATATTTAAAGCTATTGAAAATAGTAGTGTTGCTATAAATAATAAAATGGATTATGATACAATTGGAAAAATTACTGGAATGATAATTGGTATTCCTGATATAAATGAAGTTATAGATATATTTAAATCAGAAAGTGCTTTGGATTCTAGAATTAAAGAAGGTTTAGATTTAATTAAAGGAAATAATTAATTTAAAAATAAATTATTTTTTTTGGAATCAAAAAATATGATAAAAAATTTGAAACTATTTTTTTTCTTTTTGATTTATTTTATAAAAATTAAAATATTTAAAATAAAACTTCAATTTTTTAGAATTAGTAAATTGTAATAAAAAAATTAAAAAAATGTTATCACAACCAAATAATAATAGAGCAAATGGTGAAGCTCGTTGTTTTTTATGTTTAAAAGATAAATTAGATGAATATACATTCCAATTCGAAGATTTTTGTCATTTTATTATAAAGAAAAAAATTTTTTGCAAAAGAAACCAATCGAAAATAAAAAATGAAAAAGAACTATCAGAAAATTTATATAATTCAATAAAAGAGGAGAGCCAAAAATTAATAAAACCATGTAAATGTGATATATTATGTCATATTCAATGTTTAATTCAATATTGTATAATGCATTTAATAATAAAATGTGAAGAATGTAATTGTGAATATTGTTTTGATTTTAAAGATTTAAATGAAAATTCAAATTCATCTTGTTTTTATATTTCAATAGTTTTATGGATAATTCTATACATTATTCTTTTAACTTTCGCTATTCTTTTTTTTACTATTAGAATAATACCAAAAAAATATGAAGCTTATAATTATATCATTGCTATCATATTAATTATGGTTAATTCTCTTTTAATTTATGCAAATTTCTTAAATTATAAACCAAATAAAAATCTACATCAAAATATTTATCCTTCTTTCATTCAATATTCTCCTGGTTTAAAAAAAAGTGAAGAAGAATACACAAATTTTAGTTTCTTTCTTCAAAGATGTTTAAAATCGACTATGTTTGAAATAGTTGAGAAAAGAATATATAATAGATTATATTTAACAACCACTTTAAATACTCAAAGAGAAATAAATGAATATATTAATACTAATAACAATGAATTATTTGATTCTAATTCTGATGAAATAAAAGAAAAAATGAAAGAAGAAGAATTAGAAGATAAATTTCATGGTGCTCAAATTATTAAATCAAGTCTTGTTGAAAATGAAAAAATTAATATTGATGAAAATAATAATAAAAATAATAATAATAATATAAATAACAAACTTTTACCAAAAAGCAGAACTAAAACTGCTCATATGAGATATAGTCAAAAAGTTCCTAAAGGAAAAAATAATAATAAAAATAATAATAATATTATGAATAGTAAAAGTAGTTTTGATAAAATAAAAAATGAAGATGATACTAAAAGAAATAGCAATGATAATGATAATGAAAATAATAACAATAATAATACTCCTAATAAAAATAATGATATTCTTAATATGAATATTTCAAAAAAAGAAAGTAATGGGAATGATGATGATAAAAAAAAAGAAAAACAGTAAAATAATTTTAAATTATGAAATTTTTATTTTTATTTTGCATTTTTGTATATTAAAATTTTTGGTTAAATATAATTTTTTTAAACATTAAAAAATAAAAACAATAATAAAATATAAATCATTAAAAAAAAAAATAAAAATAAAAAATAAACCTTATTAAAAAAAATATATTACATAATCAAAATGGGAAATGACCCTTCATCACAAATAGAAAAAAAATATCCAAAAGATCAAATATTCCTCTACCGTGGTGAAATAAAAGGAACAAAAATTGAAAAAACAGAAGAGACACCTAGAAAAAAATTAACAATATCACCATCAAAAATTCGAACAACAACAGGAAGTTTAAACAGTGATATTCGTAAAAAATATAAATTTCGTGAAGTTTTAGGTGGAGGCAATTTTGGAAGTGTAAGAATAGCATATAGAAAAAACATAGAACCTAAAAAATATTATGCAATAAAATCAATATCAAAAAAAAATTTAACAGAAAAAGATTTAAAATCCTTAATTAAAGAAGTAGAAATAATATCAAATTTGCATCATCCTTTCATTTGTCAATTTTATGAAACATATCAAGATAAATATTATTTTCATATAGTAATGGAATTATGTACTGGAAATGATTTATTTTCAAAAATAATTAAAGATGGTAAAATTTCAGAACATTATGTTTCTGAAATAATTATGAAAATATTAAAAGCAATAACATATTGTCATTCAAAACAAATAACACATAGAGATATAAAACCAGAAAATATATTATTTTTAAATAAGGAAAATAATTCAGGTATTAAATTAATAGATTTTGGTTTGTCAACAAAATTTAATCATCAAAAGAAGATGCATTCAATATTAGGAACTCCATATTATATTGCACCTGAAGTTTTAAAAGGAAATTATGATTGTAAGT
>JAJJLU010000654.1:0-24786 GCA_023807065.1 Isotricha intestinalis | reverse complement strand
AATTAATGATAATTTTTGTCAAATTCAGAAAAAATCATTTTTTTAAATCATTATGTTGAAATCACAAGAGAAAAATGGGAAAAAATTTAAAGAAGTTAATTAAATTTCAAATAAAAGTTTTGAACAATTAAATATAAAAATTTGATGAATTAAATGATTTGATTACAAATCATTATAATAATTCATTTTATTATTTAAATACATATAAATTTTTATGAATATTAAAATAAAGAAATTAAATATTTAAATACTATTTGAAAATTAGAAAAAGCTCTAACGAGAAAAAAAACTATTAATCCCCAATTAATTAATTTTAATTATAGAAAAATAAAAAACATCAAATAAAAATATATAAAAAGGATATTAATTTTCCAACAAATTTAACTTATAGAACAGAATATAGAAATAAAATAGTGTAATAAAATTTTTGAAGTTATTTTTAAAAAGATGATAAATTATCAAAATTAAATAAATATAATATAACAGTAAATGAATTTAATTAACAATCATATTTTTTATTTAAAATTATATATTATACATAATAAGATATTTTATATTTTATATACAATTATGAAAAGAATCTTAATCAAATAAAAAACAATTTACTCATTTTTATATTTTATAATACCAAAAGAATCAAATTGATTATTTTTATTTAAAAATTCTTTTTCAGCATGTTTTAATTCAGTTTTAACTTTATTAACACTTTTATTGTTTAAACTGAATCCTTTTTTAAAACTATCAGAATTTAAAATTTTATTATTATTATCATTTTCACTATCAAAATCACTAGACTTTCCTAAAGAATTTGAATTTAAATGTTTTTCAATTATAATATTTAATTTAAGATTATTATTATTAATATCAAAATTATAAATGTTTTTAATTAATTTTTCATGATAATACATATTATAAAAATATAATTTTTCTTGGAATAAAGAATAAGATTCTTCATTATTATCTTCTCCATTAATTGAATTCATTATTTTTTCACAAGTTAATTTAAATAATATTATATTTCCTTTTTCATTTGAATTCATTGTAAATTCTTTTTTATAATATTTTGTTATTATATAATAAACTGTTAAAATTCCTATATTTAAATTTTGTTTTTCAACTTCTAATCTCAAAAAAGAATTATCATTCTTAGATTTGAGAATTTTATTAATTTTATTATAATCAAGTAAATTATCTCCTGTTATTGAAATGTCAAATTCTAGAGAAAAAATTCCTTTTTTTGTTAATTTTCTGTCTTTTACACTATTTTTCCTTTTTTTTAGAAAATCAGTAACAACATAATGTTCTAAATTAAAACTTTTATTTTGGTAATTTTTTTCTCTTGATAATCTAATACTTATAACAATACCATTCTTTTTATCATTATAACAAGAATTACTTAAAATAAATAGAAGAATATTAAATATTGTAATTCTTAATAAAATATCTTGAATAATTATATATTTACAATTTTCTTTTATTTTAAATTCTAAAGAATAATTTTTTGAAGTCAAAAGACTGTCAAAATAAAAAGAGAAATAATTAGTGAAAAATTCTAAATTAACTTCTTTTTTAGAATAACATTCAAAATCAGTTCTTGGATTTAATAAAGATAAATATATATTTTGAGTTAATAATAAATCAAATAAAATTGCACTTTCATTTTTGAAAAAAAACAAAATAGTAAAATCCATATTAGGAAAAACAAAATTATTATCATTTATAGCAGATAAAACACTTTCAACTTTCTCTTCTTTTTTAATATATATACCTAATCTTTTATAATTTTTTCCAGAACTTGAATAAGGAATAATTGAGTTTCTTTCACATCTTAAAATGATTTCACACATTTTATTTGAATTATCAATATATTCTTCAAATTTTCCTAATAAAAATTTATTTTGATTATTAAAAATATTATTATAAATAAATTCATCACTTGGAATTAAATTTATAAAAATTGATTTATGAACTTTCCAAATACAACTTTGACAAATAACATTATACCAATTTAATTTAACATATTCTTCAGAAATTAAAAAGAGATTTGTATATTTTTTATATTCTAAATTATTTAAATTTTCATTTAATGTTGTAAAAGGAAAATAAAATTTACCTTCTTTTTTTTCACTATTTAATGAATCTTCCAATAATTCATTAAATAAATTATATAATGATGGAATTATTAATTTTTGGAAATTAGTTTCCATTTTTAAATTCATTTTCCTATGAGAATCATAATTTTTGTCTTTGATTATAAAATAACAAAAATTTTTGGCAGCATCATTACAATATAAAATATCCATATTTTTAGAGATAATAAATATAGGATAAAAATTATATTCTAATAAATTATTAACAACTCTAAAACTTTTTTTAAATGAATCATATAAAATCCATAAATATTTTGATGCTCTTTTAATTAAATAAATAAATATTATAGACGATAAATTTCCAAAAATTATTTCAATAATATTAGATATTAAAGATTTATAATTATATAAAAAGGTAATAGAAATTATTCCTGCTGAATATATAATATCTTTCATTTGAATATTTAATATAAAACTTGAAAATGCATTATAAATTAATTCACTCATTGGTGAAATAGAAAAATTAAATAAACTTGCATTATAAATAAAAACTGATTGATTAATATCAAAAATAAATTTAACTATCCAAATTGGATATCCTCCATTGTTTCTTCTTAATATTATGAAAGATATTAAGATAGAAATTATATGAATATATAATGACATTGAACAAATTTTATTTCTATTTAAATAAAAACTATTTATTGAAATAAAAATAAATCTTGAATATTGAAAAAATAACAATGTCATTTTATTTGAATATGAAATTTTTAGTAACAATGATATATATCTATTTTTATCTTCTTCCTTTTCAAATTGTAAAATTTCATTTAAACCATATTGAGCATTTTTAAATAAATTTTCATTAGGAAATTTATCAAAAAAATCAAAATTTTTATTATAGTCTTCTGTTTCTCTTTCTTGATTTTTAATTTTATTTTCTTTTTCTTTTATTAATTGATTTTGTTGCTTTTCATCTTCTAATTTTTTTTTAATTTTATTCTTCATTAAAAGAAAAATATTTAATTAATTTTCATTAAAAATTGATTAAAATGATAATTTTTATTAATTTCAATTTTTTCTTATTATTTAAATAGAATATTTTATTATAATTGATTTTTATTTTTTGGTGTTTGAATAATTATTATTCTTTTTAAATTTTCAATTATTTTGCAATTTTTTTATTTTTTATTTTTATCAATTAGTTTTCTTAATTTACTATATATTTCTTTTACATACTTTTTTCTTTCATTAAAACACTTTGGTATATTTTATTTATTAATATATTTCTTTTATTACAATATATTATTAATTAAAAATATGTAATATTAATTTCAAATATAAAAAATATAATTGTTTTAAATAAATAATTCAAGAAAAATAATATTTAAATGGTATGAAAAATATTTCAAATGTACTATCTAAATGTCAATCTTTATTCATAAGAAAACAATAAATTTTTTCTAAATTTTTAAAATTGTGGAATGGATTATTTTAATCATTTAAATTATTGAAATTATAAGATAAAATTATAACTTTGGGAAATTTTTTTTGAAATAAATGATTTTAAGTTCGAAACAAAGAGTTTTTAAATTAAAATACTTTTTGAACTTAATTGAAAACATTGTTTGTCCAATTTTTTATTCATTATTTGAAATGGTTTTTTATTTTATATTCTGGTAAAAATTTTATATAATCATAATATCTTTTACTTTTATTTTAAATAAATAATTTTTGAATTATTCATTATATTTAAAATATAAACGTAAATGAAAGGGTTGAATATTTTATATTTTAAAATTTTAATTATACTATTAAATCTTTTGAATATATATTTTTTCATGTTAAACTTCATTAGTATAATTTATTTTTTTTTGAATGAAACAAAAAAATATAACATTTATAAATGTTAATTTTTAAATATTAAAAAATTATAATTTTTATAAAAAAAATTTATACAACTAAGATATAATATTTGAACCAGATTTTTTTCCACTGATGCCGACATTAACACTTTGATTAATTTTTTTGAAATTGCTAAAATCAAAATCCCCAGCAATTCCAATTTGAGACATTTTAAAAGGTGATTTTTTTTTATCAACTCTTGGTAATTTGGAACTTCTAATATTACCTTCAGTATTATTTTTAATAATTGAACTTCTTAATAAACTTCCACTATAATTATAATCTAAATAAGATTTACTTAATTTTTTAGGAATTTCATTTTTAGTATTATCAATAATCAATGCAGGTTTATAATTATATTCTTTAAGATTAATATTTTCTTTTTTAGGAATTTCTTCTTCTTTTTCTTCTTTAATTGGAATTATTGGTTTTGATTTTTTATCAATTGGTTGAAAATTATATTCTATATATTGATTATTCTTATTATTTGGAATATTCCCATTAAATTTACTATGTAATTTTGGTTCTGTTTCTTTTATATTTTCAATTTCTTCATTTTCCAAAATCATCGGTTTTTCCACTTCTATTTCTTTTTGTTTTATTATTTTTTTTTCTGGCATATTAAAATTATACTTTCTTATATTTCTTGGTTTTGGATTTGGAGCTCTTAATTTATTATTCATTTGAAAAGGAATTTGACTAATTTTACTATTCTCTTTATTAAAATATATTATTTCAGGAGAATTTTTTGAATAATCTGGAATAATAAAATCTGTTTTTTCATTATATTCAAGAAAAGTTTTTTCACTTAAATTTTTTTGAAAAAAAGGAACATTACTTTTATAAATAGTATCACTTGGAATATTATAAATATAATTCATATCTGAATTATTATCATTAATCATATCTCCACCTAAAAATATAATATTATCTTTATTTAAATTACTAACTCCAAAAAATTTTTGATTCATATTTATATTTCTATCAATTTTAGGTTTAATTAATTCCCATTTTGGATTTTTAATTAAATTACTTTTTTCAAAACTCAAATCATTATTTCGTCTTTTAATATTATCAAAACAATATAAATAATCATTATTAACAATTAATGCAGGTTCAATTCTTTCAAGATTTAAATTAGCCCAATCATAAATTTCTTTATTCTCAGTATTATAATAAAAAGTTTTTTTACTATTTCCACCAACAATAAAAACATATTTATCAGGAATAAAAATCATACTATGATTTTTTTTTGGTTCAATTCCTTTAATGTTTTTTTCTATAGTTTCATTTTCTAAATCAATATCCCAAAGATGACCTAAAATAACATTTCTTTCATTTTCTCCTCCTGAAATATATAAATGATTATTACCATTACAATAAGAAGAATTAGGACTAAAATTTTCTATTTCTGAATTTAAAATATCATTTTGATTTAATTTTAAATTTTTTATTGTTTCTTCCTTTGCATTATATACTTGAACTTCAAAAGGTTTATTAAATGGTTTTCCTAATAAATTTGAATTTATATTTTTTCTATTTGTTAAATCTATTCCTTTTTCTTCAAAATCTACATCTAATGTTATTGTGGGAGTTCTTTTTGGAAGTAATGTTTTTATAGGGTCATTAAAATTTAATGTTTTATTATCTTTTCTCCAATTTAATAATATATTTTCAGGAATATCTGAATGATTCTCTTTTTTAAAATCGTCTACTAATTTTTGAATTTTTTCATCTGCATCATATTCTTTTGACCATAATTTCCCTCCTTCATATGGTACTGCTATTTTTATTTTATTGTTGTACATTTTTTTTATTTTTTTTGAAATTTAATTTTTAATACTTATTTTATATGAAACACTGAAAAAAAAAAGTAATTTTAAAAAAAATATCAAATAATAACATATACATAAATAATAAATAATAACTTTTTTTTTAAAAATACCATATTTAAAGATTTTCTAATTTATTACCTAAAGTATCAACATAATTAACAGGTTGACAATATTTAGATTTTAATTTTCTTGTAAATTCAGCTTTATCCATTTGATTAACTAAAGAATAAACAAATTTATTTATTCTATCTTCTTCTTTTTGTCCTTTAATATAATCAGTATATTCATCAACTTTTTCATGATATTGTTTATCTAAAAATTCAATATATTCCTCAATAGACATATTTTTTAATCTATTTATTTCATCCACCAATTTTTCAAAATTATTTTTTCCTTTTTTTTTCTTTTCAGGAATATTAGAATGAATATATTTTTCATATTCATTTAATTTTTCTTCTTCATTATAAGAACTATCATCATTATTAATATTATCAATAGAAATATCTTTACTTTCATTATCACCTATATTTGTTTTTGTTTTTAATTTTTTAAAAGATCTTTTTCTTTGATTTTCATCAGACAATAAATTTGCTATTTTTTCATATTCATGATTATCTATATTTCCTTGTTCTCCTATATCTTCTGATTGTCTTAATGATCTATTTGTTAATAAATTTTTTGAAGAATTTTTTGATTTCATATCTTCTGATTCTTGTCTTAAATTAAATTGAGCTATTTGTACTTTTTTATTTTTATTTTTATTTTCATTTTGGAAAAATGAACTTTTTATATTTAAAATTGGAATTTCTTCATTTTCTTTTTTCTTATTTATTGGAATTTCTTTTTTTTCAATTTCAATTATTTTTTTTTCTTCTTTTTTTTCATTTTTTTCTTTTTCTTTTTCTTTTTCTAATTTTTTATTTTCTTCTTCATTTTGTTTATTTAATAATTTTTCCATAAAATCATCATTAACAGTTAAATCTTCATATTTATTTTGATTTATTTTTTTTTTAGTTCCCATTTTTTTTAAAGTTGGTTTTTTTTTCATATTTTTATATTTTTTAGGTATTTTATTAAAAAGATTTTCATCTTCTTTAACTTCTTCTTTTTTTTTCTCATTATTATTTACATTAGGTTTTTGTTTTTGAGATATAAAAGAATCTAAATGTTTTAAAAAAGATTCTCTTTTTAAATTATTATTATTTGTATTAGTTTGATTCATCGTTTTAGCTCTTGAAAAATTTTTATTTTGAGGAGATATAACTTTAAATTTAAATGATTCTCTTTTTTTTAAAGATGGCATTTTTGATAAATTTTCATTATTATTTTTAGTTATTGATGCCTTTTTTTCATAATGATTATTTTCTTTTTTTTCATTTTCATTTTCCAATTCAATCTCTGAATCTAATTTTAAATATGTTTTTTTCCTACTTTCATTATTATTATTTTCTAATTCTTCATTTTCATCTATTTTTTCATATATTATGTTTTCTTTTTTATTTTCTTGTATTTGTTCTTCTTTATTTTTTAAATTTTTTTCTATTTTTTTTTCTTTGATTTCATCTACATTAAATTCGACTTTTTTTTCACTTGGTTTTTCTTTTGATAATTTACTTTCAAAAGTTCTTTTTTGTTGAAATTGATTATTATTTATAATATTAGGTTTACTTGTTATTGGTCTTACATCAACTGTGTTTTTCTTTTTATATAAATCTTTATTAGAAAATTCTTCTTTAATATCTTTAATTTCAATATCACTTTTAATAGAATCTTTTTTATCTAATTTTATTTTTTTCATTTTTTCTTCCTCTAATTTTTTCAGTCTTTCTTCTTCTAATTTTTTTTGTTTTAATTTTTCTTCTTCTTCTTCTTTTTTCTTATCAATCTCATTATTAGTTTTTTCTTTAGCATATTTCATATCTTTATAATTATTTACTGTATTTCCACCAGAATATAAATCATGAATTAATTCTGTTGCTGTTATTTTATGTTTACCTATAATTCTATATAATTGATCATTAATTATATTTTTTTTTTCAATATTTTTACTTTTAATCAAATCTTGATTTTTGAATAAAATTTTCTTAAATTGTTTTTTATGCATCTTTTTATGTAATAAATATTTTTCTGTTAAACTTTTTTTCAGAAAATCAATTTTATCTAAAATATACTTTCTATTAATTAAATTTCTACAACTTAATAATTTCTTTTTTTTCATTAAATTTTTTTTTTTTTTTTCATTTTCCTCATTTTCTTTAATATTATCTTCATGATTCATAGTACCAAAAAGAGGATAATTTTCACTTGTATAAGAACCTGATTCATAAGAAGAATCATTTGATATTTCTCTTGATAACATTTTATTTTCATTAATAGGTTTTAAATTAGTTTTTATTTTATAAACTTTATCTTTATTAATTATTAATTCTGTTGAATTTGTTTTTAAACTTTGATTAGAAACTTCACTTTTAATTTCTTCTTTATTATAATCATTAATATTTATTTCCTCATAATAAGGTTGTAATATTTCATTTAAAAAAGGAATTAAATAAGTATTTTGTTTAATATTATTTTCTTTAGCTTTATTTTTTATTATAACTGAAAAATGTTTTATTTTACAATAAGCTTCCATATTTTTATCTATTGTTTCATTTAATTTAAGTGCTTCTTTTTCTAATAAATTCATTACCTCTCTTTCTGTTATTGTATTATTATTCATTCCTAAAAATTCTATTCTTCTTGATATATTTTTTATTATGTGATCTATAAATAAATTTGGTTGATCTATGTTGCTTTTTTTTTGTTTTTTTGATTTATTTTTTTTATTTATTGATTTTGCTATTTCTGTTAAATATTGCTTATCTTGAAAATGAAGTAAAAAATTTGAATAATCTATTCTCTCTCTTTGACTTAATAATTTGATTGATTTTAAATAATTATTATATTCATTGTATATTAAATTTTGATCGGCTTTTGTTTTTTTATTATCTTCTATTTTATTATTTTTCTTCTTGTTTAAAAGATTTTTTGTGTTTAAATCACAATTATGAATTTTTATTTGTTTTTTTGGATAATAATTTAATTCTAAATCAACAACATTTGAATTTTTATTATTTTTTCTTCTTTTTGATAATGAAGGAAATTTTGCAGAATTTAATCTCCTAGAAATATTATTTTTTGGAATAAACATATAATTACTAGCATTATCAATAATACCATCATCCATATAATAATTATTATTATCTGCAGTATTCATTTTTAAACCTATTTTATTTTTATAATATGATAATTTTTCGTCTTTATAATTTGTATTAGTTTTTCTTTGAAAAACTAATTGTGGAAATTCTGATTGTCTATTATTTGAATAAAATATATTATTTATATTGTTTTGTGATTCTGAATTATTATATGTATTATAAGAACTTCGTGGATATGCAGAATAACATCTCATTTTTTTATTAGATTATATAATATTTAATTTTTTTTAATCTTTAAATTTTAATTTTTTTTCTATAAATGAATTTCTTTTCTTTGAATCATATTGTATATGATAATGAAAATAAAATTAAGAAATTACATTCTAGAAATCAAATTAAAGAAGTTGTTATTCCTATTCATCAAACTAAGACTTTTATGACACATAATAATTCAAAGAATATTATTTTTTCTAAAAAAAGAAATAACTGTATTCCTCATAATTTTAATAATAAAATACAAGAAAAAAAAATTGTATTTAGAAATAAGGAAAAAGAAAATAATTATTTAGATGAAGATAAGGAAAATTATTCTTCAAATACAATTGAAATGAAACCGAAAAAAATCATGAAAATAATTAATCAAAAAAGTTCAAATCAATTATTTGATATGAGACAATTTTCATTTGGAAAAAAAAATAATGGAATAAAAAAAAAATTATCTCAAAAAAATGTTCGTCAATTTATTTTAAATGAAACTTCTAATAAAAAAGAAATAAATGGAGTAAATGATTTTATAAAATATTTATTTAATATAATAGGTATTTCTTGTGAATTAAATAAAATTTGTCAAGATATAACTTTTAATGATTTAACTTTTTTGAGTAAAAAAGATCTTGAAAGTTTAGGTTTTGGAATAATTAATAGAAATAGATTAAGTAATACTGTTAAAAACTTTTCTAAATTTATGAAAGAAAAAAATAAATGTTTTGACAATTTAGATAATAATAAAAATTTAAAGTATTTATATGAATTTTTATCTCAAAATAAAGAAGTTATTGTTGATAATAAATCTTTTATTGAATTAGAAAAAAATTATAATAATGATATTCACAAAAATCAAAATTCTTTTGATACAAATGTTAAAAAAATATTGTATAATAGAAGAAGAAATTATTCAAATAATTTTCCAATAAAATGTATTAGCAGAAATATGCCTAATAATCTTTTTTTAAATGATATTAATTGTTTTTCGACAAGTCAATTAAGTAACTATGATACTTTTCAAATTAGTCAAAATAAATTTTATGATACTTTTACTAAGTAATTTAATTTATAATTAATTTGATGAATAATAAAAATGAGTAAAATACAATGAATAATAATTTTTTTTTTATTTAAATATTATTTATTAAATTATATTTTATCGAAATAATAAATCTATAAATTAAAAAATGCATTATTCTTATTTTAATATAATTAAAAATCATATAAAAAATTATTAAGAGAAAGAATAATTTATATTTATTTATTTCAACATCTGGTAAAAGCCTTAAAAAAAATTGATGTAAGATTACAAATAATTTATTCATTTTTTCATAGAAAATAAAAAAAATAAATAAATAATACTTCTAAATATAATATATTAAAAAAATGTTTCCAGAAGTAAATAATATATTTAAAATATTACAAAAAACATCTACAAAAAGAAATAATCAACCAACACCACATGACCCTAAAGTAGAATATAATAATATTTTTTTAAAATTAATAACAGTTTCAAAAGTAGGAACAAACATTCAAAATAATATAAATAGAAAAACAAGAAATAAAAAAAATATTTTAAATAGATTTGATATATCATCAACAGAATCTTTTACTAAAAGTCATAATTATGAAAAACAAATATTACCTAATGTTCATTATGTTAGTAATAGAAATAGATTTCCACTTTCTCTTTCAGTAAATAAATGTTCTGATCCAATTTATTTTGGAAATTATCTTTTTTTTTTAAATAATATAAGATTAAAAGAAAATCATGATTTCAAAAAAAAAATTTTAAATCTTGAAAATAATTGTTTAAATAATAGTGGTTCTAATAGTTTAGAAAGGAATCAAAATAAATATCATAATGATGAAAAATTTAAATATCATAAAAGAGAATTTGATTCTATGAATATATATAAAACTGACAATCTCCAAAATCATGAATTACCAGAATTAACTCAATATAATAAAATAAATGATATTTACATTCAAAACAACAATAAAAAAAAAATAGAAAATGAAAATAATAAAGAAAACAATGAAATTAACAATGAAAAAAAAGAAAATAATAAAGAAAGATTAAATAATTATAATTTAGGAAAATCAAGAAAAATTAATTATTTAAATTTGTTAAATAAAGTAAAACAAAAAAGCAATAATATAGAAGAAAACAAAAATATTGTTCCAAATATTTTAAATAATCCAAATAGAAAACTAATTGATATTTGCAAAAAAAATATATCTTTTCAAAAAGATTTTAAAAGAATAAAATTTAATACTCAAGAAAAACAATTACCATTAAAATTATTGGATTCTTTAAAAAATAATTTTGCAACAAAAGAGGAAATAGGAAGGAAATTAAATTATAAAATGATTCCTTTTCCTTTAAATCAAAATATAAATAATCAAACTAATCAATTTTATTTTTATATAAATAAAAAGTATAGAAATCAATTAGTGGATTATTTTGAACATAGATTAAATTGGGAATTTGTTAATCATTTAAATGACCCTAATTATCCAATAATAAATTTTTATTGGAAATATTATTCTACCAAATTTAATTATAAACAATTTATTTATGATCCTTCTTTACCAATGAAAAGACTAAAAGTTATAAATTTATTTCAAAGAAATTATGAAGTAGGAAATAAAAAAAATTTATTTATTAATTTAGTTCAATATTGTGATAAAATGAATATAAATGTTTTTGATATTGTTCCTTTCACTATTGTAATCCCAATTAGTAGAATAAATGACTGTTTTGATGCTTTTTTTGAAGTTTTTCATTTAATTCATTCAAATACTAATAATTATTGTAATAATGATAAAGATTTAATTGCAAATAAAAAATATAATGAATTATTTGGTTTCGATAAAAATTTTTCGATGTTACAAAATACTCCTATTTTTATTAATAAATATTTCTTAAGTGAAAAAAATTATTGGATTTTAAAACCTGCAGATTTATATCAAGGAATGTGTATTGAAATATTAAATAATTATGAAGATATAGTTAAACAAGGAAAAAAAATGTTTAAAGGAGTTGATAAAAATCCCTTAACAGAAAACATAGAAGAAGAAAATGAAATTGAAAATGAAGAAAATAAAAATAATATAAACATTAATAATTTAATAATAAGTAAAAAGTTTAATAATAATAAACATGATAATGAAAGTGAGGATGAAAATGATGAAGAAAAAAAGAAAAAAAAAGGAAATTCAATGTATATTTCAAATAGTATAATATTACAAAAATATTTAGATAATCCTTTATTATATAATAAAAGGAAATTTGATATTAGATGTTATGTTTTAATAGATTCAAATTTAAATGTTTATTTTTGTAGAGAAGGCCATTTAAAAGGAAGTTCAGAAAAATATGATTTAAATAACCCAAATAAATTTATTCACATTACTAATTATTCTTTTCAAAAAAAAAGTAATAAATTTGAAAAATATGAATTTGGAAATGAAATATCATATAAAGACTTTAAATTATATTTAGAAAAAGAAAAAATAAGTTTAGATAATTTTGATAATTTAATAAATGATATGAAATACTTAATTAAAATATCAATGAATTCAGTAGGAAAAAAATTATTTAAAACTGAAAATGTTTTATGTTTTGAAATATTTGGATATGATTTTATAGTAGATAATAATTTTAAACCTTGGATTTTAGAAATTAATGATAATCCTGGATTAGCAATTTCTTCTCCAGTTATTGAAAAATTAGTTCCCAGAATGTTAGATGATGCTTTAAGATTAACTATTGATAAAATATTTGATACTAAATATGATGATTCTTGTTGTGATAAAGAAAATAATTTATATATTTCTAAATATAAATTAGATGGTTATAGTGATCATGAAAATGTCTTTGAATTTTTATGCAATGTAAGTTATTGATTTTTTTTAAAAAAATAAAGATTATTTTATTTGTAATATGGGAAATTAAAATTTATTTATTTAAATTTTTTTTAAAATTTAAAATTTTCATTTAAATATAAAGAAAACAAACAAAAAAAAACAAAAATTATTTAAAATGAAATTATATTTAACCTGATTTAAAAAGTAAAACTGCAATTTGTCCAAGATAAAAATAAATAAAATGTTTAGTTTCATGAGTAACATAACTTCCAAAATTTCTTCCAACAACACAATGCCAAGTAGGATTATGCTTTCTATCAAATTCTTTTTTGATATAACAAGCAATATCCTTTTCAATATTATATGAATCTATTGCTTTTGTTGCCACATTTATCGCATCTTGTTGCATATCTTCTGTCATATCTGAATTTTTTATTATTGCTTTTCTTTCTTTGTCCATTTTTTTTTATATTTTTTATTTTTTTCAGTTATGAATTTTTTAATATTTTTTTTTTATATAAAAAAAAAATTAAAAATATTTATGTATAAATATATAATAATTATTTTATTTACATATCCATAAAAATACATTTTTTTTCTTTCTTTTTTTCTTATTTTTTCTTTTCATCATTTTTTTAACTCTTTTTATCATTATTTTTAAATTTATCTTGATGAACAATAGGAACAGTTAATATAGATTTAATATTTCATTCAATGAAATCTTTACCTTATTTCAAACTCTTTTTTATACATATATTTATATAATATTTTCATTATTTTTTGATTTTGATAATGATATTGTTTTTTTTATAAACAATTATTTTTATTTTTATTAATTCTATTTAATATGAAAGATTATTTAAATGATGCTAAAAATAATTTAGAGAAATATTTATGTAATATGTGTGATGAAGATATTTTGGAATGAATTTATTAAACATTAAACAAAAAAATAGAATTTTTCGATAAAATATTTTTTATAATATGTATAGAGGAATATCTAATTACAATAAACATCAATATAATAATATTAAAATGCCCAAAATAATAATATACAATATAAATATAATAATAATAGATTTGGGTATATTGAAAATAATCATAATGATGAAAATACTTCAATAAGTATTTTAAGAAAAGAACAAAAAACAAAAGGAATTAGTTTCAACAATAAATAACAAATTATATCATTGTAAAAAAACACATTATCATGAAAATGGAAAATAAGATGGAAAATATTTTGTTTAGATTATATGAAATTAAATATAAAAAAAATTAATTTACCCAAAGGGCAATTATGTAATAAAAAAAGGAATGTTTCTAAAAGAGAATAAATAGGAAATTCATTAGATTATTATTCTGGAAATAACTTTTTTAAAACAAAAAGACCTCAAAAGGAATTGAATAATTTAAATTGATTTGTGGACAAAAAATTGTTTTTTTTTCAACATGAATGTTTAAAAAATAATAAAGAAATTTATGATATTACAAATAACAAAATCAAATTTTAAAAAATATTTTATCTTTTATTTAAATGAAGTTTTATAAAAATTTTCTTTACTTTTTCTTAAAAATTCTTTTTCTTTTGATATTTCTAAAATAGGATTTTTATCACTTTTATTATATTTTTTTACTTTTTCAAAATATTCATCTACATTAATTAATTTATTTGAAGGAAAAAATCTTGTTGTTTTATTTGGTTTAAATTGTGTTTCATTTGAAGTATAATTAAAATTATTATTATTATAATTATCAGAAGTTTGTTTTAAATAATTTTCATTTGAAAAAGTATTATTAAGATTGAGATTATTATTATTATTATTTAATTTTTGATTTATTGAAATTTCATTATTTAATTTCATTTTTAATAATTCAATATTTTGAGTTTGAAATTTTAAATCATTTTTTTGTTGTTCAATTTTCATTTTTTCATTTTGTAATTCTAATTTCATTTTTTCAATTTCATCATATTTTAAGTTTAATAATTCATTTTGTTGATTAATTCCTTTTTGTTTTTCATCTAAATTTTGAATAAAAGTATCAATTCTTTTAGCAGCTATAGTTATATCTTTTTTTTCTTTTTCTATTTTTTCTAATTGAATTTTATTTTCTTCTTTTGTTCTATTTATTTCTGATATTTGATTTGAAAGTAAATTGACTTGTTTTTCTAAATTTTTTTTATTTGCTTTTACTTCTTCTTCTTCGTAAAAGGCTAAATTTTTTTTTTTCATTATTTCTTTATTTTCTAATTCAAATCTTTCAAGTTGATCATTTTTATATTTTTCAAAATATTTTTTTTCTTCTTCTAATTTTTTCTTTTGATATTCAATTTCGTTTTGTTGAATTTTATTTTTTATTTCTATATCACTTAATTCTTTTTTTTTCCTTTCATAATTTTTTTCATTTTCTCTTTTTTCATTTTCAAATTTTTCTCCTTCTTCTTTTAATTTATTTTTAAGAACATTTAATTCATTTTTTTCATTTTCAATATTTAATTTTTCTTTAGCATTTAATTCTCTTTTTTCCTGAAATTCTTTTTCATAATTTTCTTTATCTTTTATAAATTGTTCTTTATCAAATTTTAAATTTGTTTCTAAATCTTTTAATCTTTTTTCTAAATTATTTAAAGATTCATTATATAATTTATTTGATTCATTTTGATTTTCTTTTTCATTTGATAATTTAAAAACAATATCATCTATTTGTTTAAAAGAATTTTCTACTTTATTTGAAAGTTTATTTAATTCAATTTGTTGTTCTAATTGTTTTTTTAATTTTTCATTTTCATTTTCATATTTTAATATTTGAATATCTAATTCTTTTTTATATTCATTTTTTATTTTTTCTATTTCTTTTTCATGAATTTTTGTTAATTTTTCTTTTTCTTTATTTACTTCTTCTTTTATTTTCTTATTTAAATCTTCTATTTCTTCATTTAATAATTCTTCATTTTTTTTATTATTTTCAGTTAATTCTTCTATATTTTTTTTCTGTTTTAATTTTAATTCTTCTATTTTTTTCCTATTTTCTTCTTTTATTTTTATTATTTCATTTTCTTTATTTTCAATTTCTTTATCTTTTTCATCAATTATATCTTCTAATTTTTTTTTCTCATTTTCATAATATTCTTTATCTTTCTTATATTTTTCTGTTAAATTTTTTAAAGCCTTTTCCATTTCTAAATTTTGTTTTTTATTTTCTATTCTTTTTTCTTCCAAATCATCATTATTATTTTTTGAGTTATTGATACTTTTATTTGAAAATTCCTCTTCTTTTTTTCTTGCATTATTATTTTCCTCTTCACTTTTAATTTCATCATCTTTATTTTCTGAAGTAATATTACTATTACTAATATTACTATTACTTCTAATATTACTATTTGTATTATTATTACTTTTAATATTACTATTTGTAATATTATTATTTTTATTATTTTTTAGAATATTCTTATTAATATCTTTATCATTATCATTATCATTGTCATTATCATTTTTATTATTTTGTTTATTTATATAAATATTGGTAACATTAGGTTCAATTTCTTCTTTTTTATTTATGGATTCTTCTTTTACTTTAATTATGTTTATATTATTATTATTAGTACTATTATTATTATTACTATTACTATTATTATTGTTTTTTTTATTTTCTATTTTTTTTGGACTTGCAGTATTTCCTCTTCTTCTTCTTCCTATATTTTCAAAAAGAGAAATAGGATCTTCTTTTTTTTCTTCTTTTTTTTCTTCTTTTTTTTCTTCATTTTTTTCTTCTTTATCTTCATTTTCTTCTTCAATAACACCTAATAATTTTTTATCTTTAATAGCAGATTGATTTCTTCGACTAAAATTAAAATCATTTCTTCTTCCAATATCATCATTTACTTTATTTTTATCATAATAATTAAAATCATTATCATTTTTTATATTTGAATTTATATCATATTCATTTAAATTTGTTCCTGGATTATTATTATAATTATAATCCATATTATTATTGTTATAATTATAATCATTTGTATTATTATTATATTCATAATTAATGTTATCATCATGATAACTTTTAGTTAAAGTCATTTGATTTAAAAAATCACTCATTGGTTTTTTTTCAAAATCTGAAAAAGTATTTTTCTTTTCTTTTTTGATTTCATTATAAAAATCATTATCTTCTAAATTATTATCAAAAAGATCTCTTTCTCTTCTATCTGAATAACCATAATTATAACGGTTTTCATTTGTATATAAATTTTCCTCTTTTTTTGAACTATCTGTTTTATGAGATATTTCAATATCTTCATAATCTTCATATTCTCCCATTTTTTTATAAATATTTATTTTAATTTTATTTAATTTTTTTAAAAAATTAACACCTTTTTAAATAGAGATATGAGTAAAATTATGCGTATATAAATTATAAATTATGAATATAATACTTCACACACTATATTTTAAAAAAATGATTTTATTTTTGATTTTATTTTTCTATATATGATTTTTAATTTATATTTGATGTTCTTATTGTAATTTTTTTTCTAAAAGAATAAGAAAAATATAACATATTATCATTTTTTGAAGTTTAACTTTTTTATTTAGAGTACTTAAATGATAATGTAAAAATAAATTCTTCAGTTGATTATAAAAAAATAGAAGAATTATATAATTATTATAAAAAAAGCAAAATAAATTATTAAAAAAGGGTTGATTTAGATGTTGAACAACAATTAACTTTTTAACCTGAAATTTATTCTAATAGAAAATATTATAATAAAATTGATAATAAAAGAGAACAAGATTATTTAAATAAATAAGCACAAAATCTATAAAAATTAATAAATGATGAAAATAATTCTATAGTTCAAGAAACTACTCTAAAAAAGAAAAAGAAGAATTTACAAACAATATTACTGTGAAAGAAAGGTTCATCCATGGGACATCGTCATCTTTCCCAAAATATCCTAAATTTCATACTGACGGATGACAAAAGAAGGATATTATCATCATTCACCCAAAAATTCTCCTTATTAAATCATATAAATTATACCCAGATTAAAATTTTCAAACTTTGTTTAAAATTATACTTTTTAGAAAATACTTATTAAATATTAAGGTGAAGGATGACCATGGGAAGAAATCGTCATTCTTCAATGGGATAATATCCCCATAAAATTTGGATGAGGATGACCCTGTCGTTTACAGTATTAACTTTTTTGGACAGTTTTTTGAATTTGATAAAAATTAATTAGAATGTATGTATGGGATATTCGAAAAAGTTTAAATAATAAATTTGATGATATTTTTAATATAATTAGAAAGGATATCTCAAAATGAAGGGAGATAAATATTTATATTTTCAACAACATTTGTTTAAATCATAATAATAAAAAAGAATAAAGATATGAATCCAAAATTTTACCTAAATAAAAAAAAAATTGATTTTGATTCTTATTTCAATAAATTTATATTTGCCTTTATTCGTTTAAACATCCCTTCTTCCCTATAATAGAATAAACTAACTCCATCTGTATAATATAGGGTATTCTTGTTTTTAGACATTCTCCCTATCTATAACACAAGAAATGGTTCTCTTTTCTAACATTAGCCCTTAATCCTCTAAATTTGTAAATGAAAAATCTGGAAATAATATATAATAAACAAATTGTATTTATAAGAGGATGTGGAACTAAATTATATATTTATTAAGACAGAAAGTTAATAATATTAAAAATGAAAAAAATTTCTTCATGAATAGTATTTATTGATTTAAAAAATGCATATTATACATAAAAGAATATTCAATAAATAAATAGAATAAGGAATATCAGAAGATATAATTGATAATATTAAATTATATATTCAAAAGGAAACTAAAAATAACAAATGATAATATTTATATTAATGTTAATAAAGGAGTATTATAATGTAGTGTAATAATTTCTACAATTTCCTTTCTTTTAATTAATCTCAATTAAAATCATCTTAAATTAACTATTCTTTTTAATTTTTATGTAAAAATTAAATGTTATTAATTTCAATCTTTTTTTATCGATGACTGTCTGATAATTGTTGTTTTTTCTTTCTCAATTTTTTAAATGATAAAAACTAATGTTTTAATAATATAATTTTAATTTCATATTCAGATAAACTATTTAAAGTAATTTTTAATAAAAATTTATTAAAAACAAAAATGAAATTAATATTTAAAAAAAAAATAAATGATTATTATAATTAAAAAATATAAAAAGTTAACAATCCTTTAAATTTTATTTCTTTGAATTAATCCATAAAAAATAAAAAACTTGATAAATAGAAAATGCATTCAGAAAAGCTACAAGTAAAATCAAAGTATTAAAATAAATAATATTTTTTTTACTTATACAAGTTCCTACAACACCACAATGATGGTCAAAATTAGCACAACAACAATTACAACGAGGACAATGGGTATAAATTCCTCTTTCAATATAAAAACCACATTTATTACAATAAAAAGAAGAATTTTGATTACAATCAATTTGTTTATAAATAAAACCAGGATTTTTTATTAATAAAATAATAGAATCAATTAGAACAATAAAAAGAAAAATTGGAAAAATAATTTTGTAATATATAGTAGATATGAAAAATATTAATGAATATGATATGAAATAACTTATAAAGCCTATAATCACGATAATTATAAATTGATTATGTCCTGGTCCTAAACTAAAAGGAGGGTATTTAAACTCTTCATTTATTTCTGTATTGGGATAATAAAAGGAAATTGTTTCTCCAAAATGAAAATATGGAATATTTAGATATTTTGTATATTTAATGTTTATTGTTCTTTCTATTAAATCATTTTTTATTCTTGTAAACCCAATTGAAGAATTTTCTTCTTCTTTATAAGGAGAAGATGAAAGTTCTATATCTGTCATTTTTTAATTTGGTGAATTTTATTTTATTTTTTAAGACTTAAAATTTTTTTGTTTTTTAATTTAAATTTTTTAATGATAATAAATATTTTTCGAATTGTCTCCCTTTTTCAGAATATTTTGAATATTTAATTCAATTTTAATTTAATTTTTAAATGATTACCTATAAACCTTTTTACGAGAATAGCCAACTTTTATAAATTTTCATAATTTTACTGTGTTTCTCTTATTAAGACAATAATTATAAAACCAAAAAGTTATTTTTGAACTGTTTTTTATTAAGACAAAAAAAATATATGAAGATATTTAATATTATGATTTACTTAATTATTAGTTATATTTAAAAATAATTTAATAAATTTTAAAAAAATATATCTTAAAATATGGAATATATAAAAGAAAGAAGGCAATTATTTTGTTTGAGAATAATAAAAAATTTAATTGAATAATCAATTTTAAATAATATTTGAATTTATTATAATTTTTTCTTGTTCAAGAATTTACATGAAAGGTAAGATTTATTATATTATTTTATTTAACAAAAAAAAGCTTATTTTATTTTAAAAGATTTTTTTATTATATTTAATTAGCAATAAATAAATATTAAATATTTAAAAAATGAAAAGAATTAAATATATATATTTTGACTATCAAAAAGTTATTCATTAAAAAACAATTGTCTTTTCTTGATTAATTGACAATTAATTTTCCAATTATTAAAATCTTCTTCAATATTAATTTTTTTCATTATTAAGAAAATATTATTTTTATCAACAATTTTATTAAACAAACCTAAAATTTCATTAATGGTTAAATTTAAGATATTTTCTTGTTGTAAAATTATAATAGCAATTGCAGCTTGTAATACAATAAAATCACCTTTTAAAATAAATAAATCCCAAAGTTTAATAAGTAAATCATATTTTATAACTTTACAAAATAAACTTTCAAACCATTCATCTAAAAACAAAGAAGGATTTATTTCAAATTTTCTTAAATGTTCTTCAGCTTTTGGGCAAAAAGTTTTCAAAGCTTGACAAAAAAATAATTCAAAATTAGAAACACAAAAATTATCCTTTAATAAATATTTTCCTAAATAATTTTGAAAAATAAGATTCACTAAACAAACAAAAGATTTATATATATTGTCTTCATTTAATAAAATAACCATTGCAATGTAAATTATATTATCACTATAAATAACATCTGGTCTGCAAAGGAAAAATACTCTAATAATTTTATATAAATCATTTAATATTTTATTGTAATTATTACAAATTTGTTCATAATATATTTCACCAACTTTTATTATATCAGATATAATTTTATTAAATCCTTCATTTAATTTATTTTGTAGATTTTTGTTATTCTGTTTTTCAAATTGATTAAAATCTATTGATTCTTCTATTTTATTTAAATAAAAATTAAACAATTCTTCTGTTATACCACATTTATTTCCTATTAATAAATTCCAAAGATTTTTTCTTATTTTTTGAGGAAGCCCATTTTCATAAATAAAAAATATTTCTTTTTTAGAAAGTTTTTTATTGTTTGTTATCTTATTTATAATATCTTTTATATTTAATTTTTTATCATCAATTTCTTCTAACTTTAAATTTAAATTATAATGATAACTTCTTTTATTTTTAACTTGATTTAAAAAATATATACTATAAAATTCCCAATTACTCAAAATATTATTCCAAATAAAATCAATTAAATCATTAATTTTATCGTCTTTTTTTTCATTATTTGCATTTTCTTTTTTTTTATTAATCACATTTAATAAACTTTTTATAGCTTTATACCATTTTGCAACAATTTCAATATTTTTCCCTTTAAAATTAAGAATTTTATCTTTTATAGAAAAAGAAAAATATAAATTTTTATCTTCACCTTCATCTAATTTTAAATTATTATTATGAAGTCCCATAATAATATCTTTAATTTCATTAACCCCTATAATTTTAGAATGATCAATTTTTTTATCATCCTTTTTGTCACAAAAAATAATATTTAATAATTCATTGCTAAAATATAAATATTTATAATTTCCACTGCTTAATTTATTAGTGAATTTATAAAATAAATCTCCTTCTTTTAATAGTTTGACATCATCTTCAGATAAATTACTTAAATCATTTGTTACTAAGGTTTTTCTTTCTTGATTACTTCTATTGCTATAATTATCAATTCTTTCTTCAAATTCCTCATCATCCATTTCATCATCTTTTTTAAATTTTATATCTTCTTTTTCTTTTACAATAATACATAATCTTCTATATATTGCTTCATTATAATCTTGAGTCCATATAATATTATGTTTTTTTAAATCATCATATATATTAATTATAGTATCTTTATCAACATCACAATTCATTTCCACAAATTGTTCTTTAGTAATTTTATTCACATTTTTAATATCAGTTCTGACAAACATTGTATTTACAGCAAGAGTTGTTGACGCTAATAAATAAACAGAATTTGAATCTTTATATAATTTAGTTGATTTATTATCATTATAAAAAACTAAAGAAAAATAATTCATAATATCTAAAATTAAATTTGCATCTTTAGGTAAATTTAATGTTGTTAAAAAAAATCTAAAACCAATAATAAAAGGAATATTTTGAAAATTTATTGAACGTATAAAAGACTTTAATATAATTTTATTTTCATTAGGAGGATGAGTTTTTGCTAAAAATTCACCTATCATAAATTTATCAAATCCATTTATAATTAATAAAAATTCACCAAATTCTTCTAAATTTTCGATTATTCCATTTGATAATAAAATATTATATGAATCCATATAACTTTTTAAATTAAAACAAAAAATTGCTTTTTCTACTTTTTTTAAATATAATATTTCTAATTTTTTGATTATCTTTCCTTTGTCAAAATATTTAATTGAATTATTTTTTTTATCAATATTTTTATCAAATTCTTTTTGATATTTTTTGTTAATAAATCTACTTTTAAAAAATTGTTTTCCAACTTCAATTGTTTCTTCTGTATATCTATGACGAGTCATAATTATTTCTTCATCAAAATTTAAATCATTATTAATATCATTACTTTCATCAAAGGCATTTTCTCCCTTTAGAATAATTTTAGAATTTAATCTATTTTCAATATCTTTTAATTTTTCTGGATTTAAATGATTCATTCCAATTAATTTATTTTTTTCATCTAAATTTTTATTTGTTGAAGGATTTTTTTTATTTTCTATAATTATATATTGCTCTGCTAAATTTTCTTCACTATTTCTATTTATAATTGTATCTTTCCTCATTGTTTTATCTTGTTGTATTAAAAATTTCATTAAATTTTCTCTTTTTTCTTTAAATATATCTTTATCTATTTTATATTCATCTTTTAATATTGATTTCATTTCTTTTTTTTCTTCTTTTTTTTTTTCTTCTTTTTTTTTTTCTTCTTTTTTTTTTTCTTCTTTTTTTTCTTCTTTTTTTTCTTCTTTTTTTTCTTCTTTTTTTTCTTCTTTTTTTTCTTCTTCTTTTTTTTCTTCTTTTGTTTCTTCTTTTTTTTCTTCTTCTTTTTTTTCTTCTTCCTTTCTTTCTTCTTTTTTTTCTTCTTCCTTTTTTACTTCTTTTTTTGTTTCATTATTGTTTCCTGATTTATTTTCTGATTTTTCTTGGTTTTTTGTTTCTGGTTTAATTTCTTCTTTTTTTTCTTCTAATACATTTTTACATTTAATTTCTTCATTGACTTCTACTATTTCATTATTATTTTCTTCTTTTAGATTTTTTTCATTTAAATTTTCATTTTCTTTATCTTCTTTTAAATTAGTTTTTTCTTTTTTTTCAAATTCTTCAAAATATTCTTTTTTTTCTTCATAATTATCATCAATTTCTTTTTTTTCTTCTTCTTTTTCTTGATTTAAATCAGCTCCTTTTATATTTTCTTCTTTTTTTGAAATTTGTTTATTATCTTTTTGCAAATTTTTATTTTTTTCTTCCTTTTGCAAATTTGCTAATTCTGGGAATTTCTTTTCAAGGAGAAGGTTGGATTTATTAAAAGGAATAGGAGGTTTATTAGATATATTTTCATTTTTTGAACCAACCGCTGTAATTTGGTTAAACATAGCAATTTTATCTTGAACAGAATTTTTTCTACCTTCCATAATTATATAAATGAAAATTAATTTTATTTATAATTTATATAAATTTAAAAATTTAAATAAAATACCCTATTTTATTTCAAAAATAGTTTGTAGTTTCATTTTCTTTTCAATAAGAATTTGAAGATATGTAATTTTTAAGAAAAGAAATCAAATAAATCTATGTTGTGACAAACTTAATACATTTTTTATTTTTTTCTCTGATTGATCGATAGATTTTAAGAAGCAATGAAATGGAAGAATTTTAAGAATGAAATATATTAAATAAATGGAAATATCAATTCTAATCATTTAAGTTCTATTTAATTAGATGATAATAAATTAAGTTATAATGGTATTCATTAACTGGATATATAAATAAATATCCTGAAATATATTATAAAAGATATGAGATAAATGATGTGTTTTTTCCTCAAAAAATAGTACAAATCCTATGATATATAAAACAAAAAGTAGTAAAAACTTAATTGTAGTAAGATATTAATTTATAAATTTAAATGGAAAACTACAAAAGATAAAAATATAATATTTTTAAAAACATCGAAAGATATATGGGGATTGGGGATTGGGGATT
>JAJJLU010000653.1:0-24806 GCA_023807065.1 Isotricha intestinalis | reverse complement strand
GTAATATTTTCATTTTCTAAACATGTTTTAATTATAAAGTCAGAAGCTAAATTATTATATTTCTTCTTTTTATCATATGAAAACCAATCACCAGATAATTTAAGTATTTCATCATCATTAAAAATTAATTTTAAAATTATTATAATTTTCTAATTCAAATTTAATGAAACAATAATTTTTTAATAATGAATAATTTATATAAATTTAATTAAAAAGTTAATAATTAATAATTCATTATTTTAAAGATCATTCTTATTAATATTAGTTTATTTTGAAAATTTATTAAAACTAATGAATTTATATTATTATTATTATTTTTTAATTTTTTTATTTTATAGTGTAATAAACGTTAATTATAATTTAATTTTAAAAATTTAAAAAAAAAAATTTCCTAATTTTTTTATTTAATATTATATATATATTAACCAATAAAACTTTTTTTCTAAATTATTCAATATACTATTTATTTATTTAAAAAGTCTAATTTTATGAATTTTAAGTTTTTAAAAATTATTTAATTATTTTTTGGAAACAAAAAAATTTATGATTTTTTTAATTATACTTTCATTATTGTTTTCTTTTTTATTTTCATTTTCATTTCTTTTATAATATTTAATTAATATTTGTAAATTTAAATAACTAAAAAATTCATAACAATTTTTCCCACTTTTAACACTAATTTCATAAAAAAATAAATTATTCTCTTTAGCAAATTTTTTACCTTCATCAGTATTAACTTCTCTTTCATTTTTATTATCAATTTTATTTCCAACTAAAAAAATTAAAGGTTGAATATTATTTTTATTTTCTAAAGAATTAATTTGATTTAATATAACATTAACAAGATTAAAACTTTCTCTTTTTCCAACATCATACATAATTAAATAAACATCTAAAATCCTTTTAAATAAATAAATACCAAATCTTTCTTGTCCTTGAGTAGTAGTAATATCTAACTTTAATCTTTTATGATTAATTATTGTTTCAATATTAATAAAAGAACCACCCATATAAGGTTTATCAGAAATTACAAATCTTCCATCTTCAAACCAATGTAATAAAGTCTTTTTTCCTACGTTTACCATTCCTGTTATTAAAATTTTAGCATCATATATTATGTCCTTTTTTGATGGTAATAATATTTTTGATACTAATAAATTATGTGAATCATTAAAATAACGAATATCATCTCTTTCTATTATTGGTGTATGATTTCGAAATGGAGATTTATTGTTTTTTATTTTTTCTTTTTCCATTTTTTTTTATTTTTGGAAATGAAATTTTTATTTTTATTTTTATTTGTTATTTATTTTTGTTATGAAATTAAATATTTTTCTCGTTGTTAATTTTTTAATGTATCTTTTTATTTATTTCAAAATATATTTTTATTTATTTCAAATATTGAATTAAATATATATATATTTAAAAATTTATTAAGTATATTTTTTCTGAAAAGATAATTAAAAATTATTATAAATTAAAAATAATTCATTTTTTTATAAAAATTTATCACACTTATTCATTTAAAGTTAGTTTTAAAAATTTTTTTTATAAAAAAAAAGTAAAAAAAAAAAGGAAACATAAACTATATGAAAAATAATCTATGAATTTTAATTATTCTAAATGTAAAATTTGATAATTTGATATTAAGAAAAAAGTATAATTTAATAAAGATAGTTTTTATCTGATTTTGATGAAAAAATTTTCACAAAAGATTTAAATCATAAAAATTAAAATAAAAAAGACTCTTTTAATTTTTAAACATAAAGTTAAATTGAAATAATTATCCAAATATATTATTTATAAATTTAATCAAATAATAAACTAAATAAAGTTAAATGTTATTTTTAATCAATGTTGTTAAAAAATAATTTCTATTTTTTCATATTTTTTTTTGTAATCATCCAATCTTTAAAAAAAACAATAACAAAAAATAAAGTTAATTTAATATATAATGTGAAAATAAAAAAAATTTAGTTTTTTTCTTTATTGATGTTTCGAATTTTTAATTCATTAATTCTTTTACCTTTCTTTTTTCAATCAAAATTTTTTATCATCATTTACAAAACTTTTTTTTAACAAAAACATTATTTAAAGAAAAAGTAAAAAAAAAAAAAAAAAAATAATATTAAGATATAATTAAAAAAAAAACATACAAATTCATAAGATGAAAACAAAATATGAAATAATTTCACATTTTTTATTTCCTAAATTTATTTTCTTTAAATTTCAAAAATAATAAATATTCAATTTCTTTAGAAAAAATAGAAAAAGGAGAAGATAAAAGAACTTCAGTAATAATAAAAAATATACCAAATAAAATAACAAAAGCATTTATTCAAGAAATGTTGATTGGAATAGGAAATATTAATTTTATATATTTACCTTTTAATAAAAATTCAAAAAAAAATTTTGGCTTTGCTTTAATTAATGTAGTTAATTATAAAAATATAATAAATTTATGTAAAAGAATTTATGAATATAATTTTAATAATTTTCAAATTGATAAACCTATTCAAGTTTCTTATTGTAAAATTCAAGGTAAAATTAATTTAAGTAAAATTATTTCGAAAAATCATAAAAATAATTTTTTAAAGTAAATCAATTGTAAATGCTGTTTTTAAAAAATTTGATAATTTTTTTTGTCAAGAAAAGATATTTGAAAAAATATTTGTATATATTGTAAATAATTTTATATGTGTTTATAAACTCTAAAAATTTATTAAAGTTTAATTTTATTTTTTTTTTGATAAAGGTTTTTATTTAATGTAATAATGTAATATTAAATTAAATGATTGTATAATATATATATTATATTATTAAATGATAAATTTATCTTAAATATTTTTTAATTAATATTATAATTATTATAATAAAAATTAAAATATTAAATCTCAAAATAAAAAAATTACTTAAAAAAATATGAAAAAAAATATTATTTTTCATATAATGAAAACCTTAATAATCCTCTTCAAATAAGTAAAAAAAAAATAAACTCTTTTTAATCCTGCATAATAAGTCCCTTTTCCAACTTATCTAAAAATCCTTGAACATCCTTAGCTTCAATTCCTAATAAATGTTTCCCATCAGAATGAGGGACAAAAGTAGAATACGCAGCCCATTCATGAACAACAAGTGTCCCAGGAACATAAACAACATGATTCTGATTCCCTCCTGCAGTAGCCTCGTAAATAGTAAGAGGATCATGAGGACATTGTCCACCTCCATTACCTCCTCTAACTTCGAACCACGCTTTCAATAATAAACCAACGTAACTTGAACTTTGTAATTTATTATTCAATTTATCATTTTCAAAATTTTCACTTTTTTTTATTAAATAATCTATTGATTTACCTTCTAACCAAAATTGAGATGTTACATTATGTGGGATTATTCTTATATTTAAATTACTTGTTGAAAATATTAATTTTGTAGCTAATGTATCTCCTGAAAAATTATGATTTGGAAATAATATTATTGGCTTTCCTTCATATAAAAAATTATTTGCTTCTTCTTCATTTTTAGGTAATTCAAAAGGACTTTTTTCATTTAAATTTTTATCCCAATCATTTGGATTTAAAGAATATTTTCCTATTTTATATTCTTTACTTTTAGTTAAATATGACCCTCCTCCCATAATAACAATTTCTTTTATTTTACTTATGATATTATTATTCTTTTTAATTGCATTTCCTATATTTGTAGGAATACCAATTGAAATTAAAGTAATATTTTCATTTTCTAAACATGTTTTAATTATAAAGTCAGAAGCTAAATTATTATATTTCTTCTTTTTATCATAAGAAAACCAATCACCAGATAATTTAAGTATTTCTTCATCATTAAAAATTAATTTTCCTTCATTTCCAGCAAAAAAAAATTCTCTATGAGTTCCCATTGGAAAAGGGAATCCAGGAATAATAGGAAAAGCTTTTTTAGATTTATTATTTTTAAAATATATTTCACATATTTTTGAAGCAATTTCTTTTCTTAAATTTGTAGGACCATAATTAGTAGTAATTCCTAATATATTAATATTATCATTATGTAAAGCAAATAATAATGCTAATGCATCATCTAAATCTGTTCCTATATCTGTGTCTATTATTACTTTTATTGGTTTTTCTTTTAAAGGAATTTCTTTTAATGTTACTTTTGTATTTTTTATTAATTGTATTGTCTTTAATTCTTCAGGAGATATTTCATATTTTTCTCCGAGATATATTTCTTCCCTATTTTGAAATCTATAATTTTCAGTACATGGAACTTTTAATTCACAATAATCTAATATTGATTTTATTTTTAATTTTGAATTTTTATTTTTATTTTGATTCATTCCCATTTTCTTTATTTTTTTTTAAATTTTTTAATTAAAAAATAAAAAAAATAAATTAATTTAAATAATAATAAAAAGTAAATTCATTTAAATTTCAAAAAAAAAACAAAATGTTAGATAATAATAATATAAATGAAATATTTTCAAATGATCAACAAGTAAAAACTCGAAGTAAAAAAATATTACAAAATCCAGAAAAATTAAGAGAGCTTCAAGAACAACAACAAAAACATTTTCAAAAATTATCAAAATTATCTCAATTAGAAGAAGATGAAATAAAAGAAGAAGATAATAATGATTCAGATTATAATGATGAAGAAGATGAAAATAAAGAAAAAAAAAAAAGAGCAGCAAGACCAAAAAAATTTACTAAAGATATTAGATTTGGAAAAATAAATTTAACTCAATATTTTCAATATGAAAGTGAAAATGTTTTATATGATTATCCTAATTATAATAATATTATTACTAAAGCTAAGTTAATTAAACCTTTATATAAAATTTGTAATGTATGCTTTGGTTTTGCTAATTATACTTGTAAAATTTGTGGGGATAAATATTGTTGTGTTGATTGTTATAAAATACATAAAGAAAATAAATGTACTAAATTTAAAGGACAACCTTATTAAAATTTATATTTTTTTTTAAGAATACAATTTTATTTTTTTTTTATTAAGTTTAATTTATTTTTTTATAAAATTAAAAGAAAACAATTATTGGAAGTAATAATCATTAATGATATTTCTTATTTAAAAAACGATTATTGTGTTCAATTTCACTTGAAAAATAAATGTTTTAATGAATGTTAATTATATCATTGAATTAAAAAAAATAAATTTAAATGTATTATTATAAATCTTTTTATTATTATATTTAATAAATAAATTTATAATTTAAAGAAATTATAATTAAATAATGAAATATATAAAATTTAACTTATATTCTTTATCAAATATATATCCTTTTATCTCCCCAATATTTTGGTTTTTAAGGGATTATTTTTCTCATCATACTGATTTATCAGAAGAATTTAAGAAAAAATTATATTTTTCCTTTATAATATTTTTCAGTGAATTTTTATCAATAATAGGTTTAATAATATTATATTTCACAACAAAAAAAGAAGAAGAAAATAAAAAAAAAGTAAATAATTTAGCAATAAATACCTCAAAAATATCTTTAATTGAAAATAAAAAATTCAAATCGAAAATGTCAATGTATAAAATAATAATAATAGTAATAATAATAACAATATTTGATATAGAAGATAATATGAATATAGGAGATATTAAACATGGAGGATGGAATCAAGACTCAATAAGAGCTTTAGAATTAATTATTACTTCATTCTTATGTAATAAATTGCTTAATTTACCTTTTTATAATCATCATCTATTTTCAATAATAATTCTTTTAATCAGTGGTATTTTATTAATATTAGGAGATTCAGTTAATATAGAATTAAACAATTTATTATTGACTATTTTAAATTTTCTAATTTTTAGTTTAGAAATTATTATTGAATCTAAAATTCTAAAATATATTTCTCCTTATTTCTTAAATACATTAAAAGGAATAATTGGCATGATTACTATTTCTGTTATTAGTCTTTTTTATGATAAAGAAAAGTTTATATTTAATACACTTATTGAAAGTAAACAAAAATTATTTCTTATTCTATTTATTATTTCAAGTGCTTTTTATAATTTATTTATTGAATTAATTTTACATGATTTAACTCCAACTCATATTGCTATTTCAGAAAGTATTTCATCAATATTAGTTTTTCTTGTTCATCTTTCCTCTGCTACAGCTTTAAATATTATTGGATATTCATTAATTTTATTTGCTTCATTAATTTATAATGAAAATATTATTTTAATTTGTTTTCATTTAGATGTAAATACAAAAGATTCAATAAGTTTAAGAAGCTTTAATGACTTTAATATTATTCAAATTGATGAATGATTCAATTTATTTGTTGTTACTTAATTTATTTAATTAAATCTAAAAAAGTTATATTTTATTTTTTCTTTTATACTCAATTATTTATTTGATATTCTTTATGATATCAAAACTATTTATTTAATCTTTAAATTATTATCAAATAGAAACATAACTTAAAAATATTTAAATAATTATTTCGACAAAAATCTAAGAATAATACTATTTTTTATTTTAATTTTTAATTTCTAATTTTTTTAATTTTTTATACATTTTTTTTCTTTCTTTTCTATTTTTTCCTTTTCTCCAAAAAATTTTTTTTAAATCATCTTTCAAAATATCATTATTATTTTTAATATAATAAATAAAAGTTCCTCCTATAGTTCTAATTGAATCAGAATCTTTTTTTTTTAATCCTCCTTCTTTCATTGTCATTAATGTTTTTTCTAAAATTTTAATAATTAATTGTTTTGAATATAATTTATATAAACAATATAAAAAATTATCTTTTTCTTTTATTATATTTGATATATATTTAATAAATTGTTTTTTATCTTCTATTTCTCCACATTTTTCTATTATTCTTTCAATATCATTTTCATTTTTAAAATTTTTATTTTCTTCTTTTTCCATTTTAACTAATTAAATTCAATATTTTTATTTAATTTAATAACAATTAATTATTTTAATTTAAACGATAAAAAAATAAAAATTTAAAAAAAATAATTTTTATCAATAGAATAAATTAAAAAAAAACAATGGAGCTTAATTTAATTTATGGAGAAATAAAAAGAGGATTTGATATTTCTTCATCAATAACAATAGGTTATATTAAAGAATTATGCATTAAAATCTTTATTTTAAAACCAAATTCTTTTGAAATTTTTTATAATAATGAAAATATTACTTCTTATAATGATAATACAGAATTAAATGAATTAATTGAAAATGATGAAATAAAAAAAATTTCTATTTATGTTAAATTAGATAAAGAAAAAAAAGATAAAAAAAATATTAATTATAATAATTTAAAAGATAATAGTTTTAAATCAATAAAATTAAAATTTGAAAATTTTTCTACTGATTTTATAAAAGTAAATAATAAATTAATAGAATTTAAAACATTATTTAAAGAAAAATTTAATATATTAAATAATTTATTTAAAGATTTTGAAATTGATATTCCTGAAATTTGTTTAAAATTAGAAAATTATTATAATATAGAAAATTATAATAAATTAAAAGAATTATTCAATGAAAAAATAAATATTAATAAAGAAGAACTAAATGATATAAATAAACAATTTGAAAATTGTATTAAAGACATAAAAAAAATGGAAACTCAAAATAAATTTGAAGATAAAATAATAGAATTTTTAAATGAATTAATAAAGCTTTTTCAAAAAATAAAAAAATGTTCTTCAAATATAAAACAATTAGATAATTATAATCAAAGTATAAATCAAATAGATTTAATATATTCATTATTATCAAATATAAAAGATAAAAAAACGAAATCAATATCATTTCAAGAATTACATAATAATTCTTTATTAAATAATAATGTAAGTGAAAATTCAATAGAATTACCTTTAATAGAGAATAAGAGAAATAAAAAGACTAAAAATAATTTTTTTACAATTCAAAATGAAAACTTATATCAAAATTACAAAAAGAATGTAAATTTATCTAAAAAAAATTCATCATATAATAATAATACAACAACAAATAAAAAATCAGAAATTAATTCTTTATCTCCTAAATCGCATTATTCTTTATTTAATCAATCTAATATTTCTACTGAAAATAAATCAAGAAATAAAATGAAACGATTAACAAAAAGAATAAAATTACAATTAAATAAAAATGAAAATGATGATACTCCTACAAAAATTATTTATACTTCTGATAATAATGAAAGTAAAAGTCATTTAAATGATAATAAAAGTATTAAAAATGATAATAAAGATGATATTCAAAAGAATAATTTTTTATTTAATTTAACTTTAAATTCTAAAAAAAGTAAAATAGATGATAATAAATCTAAAAAAGAAGATAATTTAAAAAATGAAAATACTTTAAATTTAAATAATAATGAAAATAATAAAATTCTTGATTCAGGAAATAAAAAATTTCAAAATAATTTAATTGACAATTTAAAAAAGTTAAAAAGACATAAAAGTATTGCTACAAATGATAATGATCAATTATTATTACTAGATGAATTAAGTAAGAAATTAAGTAAAAAAAATTTCCCAAAATTACAAATTGAAAATGAAGATTATAAATTAATTATTGAAGAAAATAAAAATTTAAAAAATGATATTGAATTATTAAAAAATGAAATTGAAAAATTAAAACTTTATAATAAAGATTTAAAATTTGATATTGATAATTTAAAAAATTTAAAATTTGATAATAATACAAAAAATGAAAAAGAAATATATGATTATCATAGAAAAATAACTTTTGATCAAAGACCAGAAAAAAAAATGTCATCAAATAAAAATAATGAAAATAATATTTTACCAGAAAATAAAAATAATGAAGAAAATAAAATAGAAAATAATAATATTAACAACACTAACATTCATAATAATAATACTAATGAAAATAATAATAATAATGAAAATAAAGGAAATATAACAAAAAAAGGTAAATTAAAAAGAACTAATACAACTCGTGCTCCGGTTTTTGATTTATCTTCTAAATTATTAGATATATCAATTACAGATAAAAATTCTGAAGAAATGATTTTAGATACTCCTAAAAATAATAAAAAAATAAAATATAATGAAATAGAAAATAATTTTACTATAAATGAAGAAAATAATAAAAATAATATTGGCACTTTATATCAAGAATTACAAAAAGATTTAATTAATAAAAATCAAAATCGTAATTACAATAAAATTGATTATAATTTAAATACTCATATTAATCATAATAACTTTATTAATAATGATATTAATGATAATAATGTTATTAAAGAATTAAATGAAAATGAAAAAAAAAGAAAAAAAAGATTTAATAAATTTGATTTTATCATATAATGATTATATATTAATTTTTTAAGATTCTATTTTATGTAAATAAATATTAGATAGTAATATTAGTAAATATTTTGTTTATCTTCTTCTCAAATAATTTTATATTTCATTTTTTTATAAATTATTGAAATTATTTTAAAAAATTATATAATGTTTCCTTTACTGCAATATTTTAAAATAATTATTATAAAGATTTTTTTTCTTAAGATTAAAAAAAAAGATTTACATAATTAATAATTTTCAATAATTTATTATAAAAATCTTAAAATAAAAATCATAATTTCCTAAAATATAATTTAAGTTTTTTATTTTCAACATTAAGAAAATATTTCTATTGATAAATTAATAATATTATATACCTAATAACAACTTAAGAATATTTTTTTAATACATATACTTCAATTTATTTTAAACTTTTAAATAAATTTTTTGAAATTTTTTTTTTGTTTTTATAAAGATTAAATTTTTATTTTTATTAATATCCTTTATTTTTCTTTCTCCTTTATTATAACAAAAACTCTTGGTGTTATTTGGATAATTTTTCTTTGTTTTTTGATTGAATTTTTATTCCCACTAATTACAAAAAATTTTTTATTATTATTTAATTTATTTTCTGTATTACTTTTATTTAAAAAAGAACTTTGACTTATTCTTAAACTATTTTCAAGAGGAGATTCTTTTGAATAAAAAGAATTATTAATATTTATTCCAAAAGAAATATTACCAGAATTTTTTGGAAGATAATTATAAGACTCATTTCTTTTTTTTAAATTATTATTATAATTATTGTTATTTTTATTATATTTGTTTTTTAATTGTTCACTCATAATTATTTTATTTTTAAATTCTACTTTTAAACTAATTGGATAATTTAGTAAATCATTATTTCCATTTGATGAATCTATATTATTGTTAAATGAAGCTACATCATATCCTTCACAAAAAAAATTCCACCATTCATATTGTTCATAATTATTTTCTTCCATTTATAAATAAATTTAAAATTCAATATAATTAATTTAAAAATTTATTTTCCTTTATTTTATTTTTATTTGAATTATTCATTCTTATCCTTTTTCAATGTTTTTTATAAGAAAAAACAAAAAGATTTGAATTAAAATAAATCTTTTTTTAATTTTTCAATATAATTTTATTCTGATTATCAAATAAAATATATTTTAATAAATATTGAAAAAAATTGAAAAATATTAAAAATGAAATTGTTTTATTTTTTAAACAAATATTGTTTTATTTGAAAAAGTTTAACTATATTTCATTTATTTTAATATTTATGGGATTTATAATTTTTTTCTATAATATATATTTATTTTAAAGGATTAACTTTAATATAAAAGTTAATTTAAAAAAAAAAATTTAATACTTTTATTTGATTATAATATTAAATTTCTATATAAATTAAATTATTAAAAATTATAAAAATCTTTAAAAATAATTTTTAAAAGAATTAAATAACAATATTATTACAAATGAAATTATGTGCATTTTCTTCATTTTCAATTTTTTTCATTATCAATGAAATATTATAAATACAACTTCTTTTTATTTTTTCTTTAATTTCTTTATCTAAATAAAAAATATTATCAATATTATATAAAATGAAATTATAATTTTTCATTGCAAAATTATCATGTCCTAAAAATTGATAAAATCTTCCTAAATTATAATAAACTTCAATAATATTATTTTTTTTCCTTTTTAAAGAATATAAATGTAAATATCTCATTGATTTAATAAATTTATTCTTTTTATTTTTTTCTAATCGATTCATCATTTGAAATAAAGAAGAAAGAGACATAATAAAATAAATAAAAGGATTATTAAAATTTTCAATAGATTCATTTAAAAACTTTAAAGAAAATTCATAATTATTAGATTGAAAATAACAAATTCCAATAATTAATTTAAGAAAATTATTATTTGATAAACTTTTATTTAAATATAATTTATACATAAAAGATCTTAAAGTTTGAGGATTAATTTTTTTACCTATATTCCATAATTGAATCCAAAAAAAAGAAAAGTTTTGACAATTAAATTTTATAAAAGTTCTTTTTAACAATTCAAAAGCAGTTTTATATAATTTTTTATGATAACAAGTCATAATTCCATATAAAGTCATATTATAAGAAAAATAATCATTTCTATTTGAAAAATTTCTTGAATTGAATAATAATATTAATATTGAATAAGTTTCTTTATATTTTTTTTCTTCAAAAGAAAAAATTATAAAGTTTTCAATTATTTTTAAAAAATCATCAGGATTAATATATTTATCTACATTTTCTATATTTTTAATTTCTTTTTCTACTAAAACAATTGAAGGTAAAACTTTTTTACGAGATAAATAATATTTATTTGATGATTTCCTAACAAATAAATTATCTTTTTTTTCAATTATATTATTATTATCTTCTAACTTATTTTCATCTAAATCTATATTTTTATCTTCTATTGATTTAAAAGATTCTTGAAATTTATTAAAATTATTATTTATATTATTATTATCATAATCGATATTATCATTATAATTAATGTTATTTTCTTCTTGTTCAAATATTGAATTTTTAGTATAAAAATAATTTTTAATTTGACTTTTTTCAAGGATATAATTAAATAAATCATTTTTAAAATTTTCAATTTTTATTTCTTGTATTAATACTCTTTTTAAAGGAATATAAGTTTTATTTAAGAAATTTTTTTTATCATTAGAATTTAAATAAACTAAACTTTGTTGTAATTCTAAATATAAATTTTTATTGTTTTTAACTTCATTAAATAATTCATTAAAATCACTTTTTAATTCAGTTATATTTTGATTAATAAAAGTAAAATTAGAAATTGAATTACTTCTACTTTTATTATTTAAATGTGAAATTCTTTTTATTCTATTATGTAAATAATTATCAAAAGTATAATCAATTAATATTTTATCTTTTTTTTTATTATTATTATTTTTAGAAGATAAAACTATTCTTTTTTTACCTAAAAGTCTTTTAGAAACAAAAGGAAAAGGATAAAAATATTCATTTGAAAAAATTTCTTTATTTAAAAAATTATTATCTTCTTCATTTATGTTATTTTCATTTTCAATATTATTATTATCAAAAAGAGTATAATCTTCATTTTTAATATTTAATTCATTTTCAGCGTAAAATTGAAACATTTTTTTATCTTCATCATTTTCAGAAATTGAATAAACTTCTTCGTTATTTTCTTTTAAATTATTATTTATAAAACTTCTATGAAGAACTTCTAATGCTTTTTCTTTTAAATTTATTTTTTCATATGCTTGACTTAATTTTACTAAAATTAAATTAGTATTATCATCATTATTCTTTATTTCTAAACATTTCTCAAAAAATTCAATTGATTTTTCATATTGTTCATTAGAAAAATAATATTCTGCTATTTTTAAATATATTTCAGGGTTAAATTTTTTTTTTTCAAAAGTATCTTCTTCATAAGAAGAAATATTCTTTTCAATTTGTTCAAAAATTTCAATGAAAATATTCATTTTATTTAAAGAATAAAAAATATAAAAAAGTAAATGAACATTTTCCATTAAATAATCATCATAAATAATTTTATTAAAATTAGAAATTATTTTATTAATAATTTCATCTTTACTTTCTTTAATATTTAATTCATTTAAATAAGAAAAATCACCATCATATTTAATAAGAATATAAATAAAACAGAATAATCTTTTTAATTGAAAATTATTATTAGAAATAATATTCTCAAAATCATTATTATTAAAGAGAATTAAATTATAAGTTTTAATTCCCTTTTCATAATTTTTAGTTTTTAAATACAAATCAAATAATAAAATTAAAACAGGTAATTTTTTATGTACTTTAGAATAATATTTTTCAATTAAATTAATAGCATCATTTAATTTTTGTAATTTACAATAAATTTGACAAGTATGAATTAAAATATCACTATTACAATAAATACTTAAAATTTTTTCATAAATTTTATTCGCTTTAAATAAATTACCTAATATTTCATTTAAATATCCTCTTTCATATAAAATATAAATATTATTTTTATCTAATTGAGAAGCTCTTGTCATGCAATATTCACTTTGTTGATAATTTTTTAATTTAAAATTTAATTTTGAACATCTAATCCACATTTCCTTATCACTTGATAATTGTGCTGCTAACATTAAAAAATCTAATTCTTCTTTAATTAAACCTTTTTCATTATATATTAAGCTTAATAATTGAAAAGGTTCTATTAAATTTGCATCTTTTGTTATTATTAACTTTAATATTTCTATTGCTTCATCTAATTTATTATTTACATATAATGAATTTGCTTCATTTAATAATTCATTTATATTTATATTATCTGATGTATTTCTTTTTAATTTTTCTTTTAAGTTTTTCTTATTGTTTTTATAATATGATTTATATTCTCTTTCAAAATTTTCATATTCTATATTTTCATTTATTGAATTTTCTTCATTTAAATTTTCAGATAATAATTCTGAGGAATTTAAATTAAAATCTTCTTCTGATAATTCTTCTTCATTATAATATTTTTTTGATATATTATTTTTGTCATTTCGAATTTTTATTTCTGAATTTTTTAAATATGAATGATTTTTTAATTGACTATTTAAATATCCTTCTTTTGAAGCAAATATTATTTCTGCATCATTATATAATTTTTTTGGAATTATATTTATTGTTATTATTTCTCCACAATTTTTAAAGTGAGAACGAATATCTTCTCTTGATATTTGTTTGCTTAATTTTTCTAAATATATTTTATTTTCTTTTTTTGATGATTTCATTTTTAATTATTATATTTTAATTACTTTATATTTAAGTTTTTTATTTTTAAAATTTTCAAAAAGTTAATAAATAATATTTATATTGTTTAAATATATTATAATTTTATTATCCTAATTTCAAATATATATAAAAAATAATATTATTAATAAGAGATTATTCCATTTATTTATAAGAAATTTTTACTTTAGATTGAAAATGACGTTTGATTAAATAAATCAAATAAATTATATGGAAATAATATATAATATAAGTATTAAAAAATTGTTAATAATTTAAGAATAATTCCTTTAATAATTTATCTTTAAATAAAAAAATAATGCAATAATATTAAATTTAGATTTTTAGAAGATAAATCAATTTATTAAAAAAAGATCAACGAAGATAATTATTAATAAATATTCCAGCGAAATTAATAAATATTATATTAATAATATGTAACTCAACAAAATAATTGATTTTAAAAGGAGGAATATAATGATAAAAAAGGGGATATTAAATCACATGAATTTATATATAATAGCAATTTTTGACACAAAAATTAAGAAACAAAAATAGAATAGTAATATATTCAAAAGAAAAAAAATTCAACAAATATTTTTTGTTTCAAAATATAATAATAAGAACATTTTATATTAAATAAATAAAGAATACAATATAATATATCAATATAAAGAAAAAGAAAATTAATTTTTGAAATAAATATTTTGATTTAAAAACAAAGACTAGAATTCATTAATTTCATGAGGTTCTTTAGAATTTTCCTAAAATATATAAATAATATACACCCTTCTATCATATTATTAATATATTACTTTCTTATTATTAATTTAATCTAATTACTCCCTTAATATTATTTTCATTAATTACACACTAATAATATAATTAATTATTACATACTAAAATTATTAATAATATACAGGCTAATTTAAATATATTAAATACACACTAAAATTAATATATTTAATACAGCCTAAAATTAATCAATATTTTACATTCAAATATATTATTTAATATTTACATCCTATAATATAATTAATATTATTACATTCAAAAAATTATATAAAAATTACATGCTAAAATAAATAATAATAATATTACACACTAAAGATTATAAGTAATTGACAATCAAAAAATAAAAATAATATTATCTTACTAACTATAATTAATTAATAATATTATTTTACTCCCTATAATTAATTTATAGTATTATCATACCCACTACAATTAATTAATAATATTATTTTAAATATTATAATTCATTAATAATATTATCTTATATTCTATAATTAATTAATAATATTATTTTATATCCTATAATTCATCAATAATATTATCTTATTTCCTAAAATTAATTAATAATATTTTCTTATATCCTATAATTTATTAATAATATTTATTACAAACTATAATAAATTAAAATATTATCTTACTTCCTATAATTCATTAATGATAGAATCTTAAATACTAATTAATTAATAATATTATATTACAACCTATTATTAATTAATTATATTATCTTACTAACTAAATTAATTAAAATATAGTCTTACCCACTATAATTAATTAATAATATTATCTTACTAACTATAATTCATTAATAATATTTTATTACATTCTATAATTAATTAATAACATTTTATTACATTCTATAATTAATTAATAATATTATCTTATTTCCTATAATTTATTAATATTATTATATTACATGCTATAATTAATTAATAATATTATCATACTTCCTATAATTAATTAATAATTTATATTACATTCTATAATAAAATAATAATATTATTTTACTCCCTATAATTAATTAATAATTTAATCTTATTTCCTATAATTAATTAATTATATTATCTTACCATCTATAATTAATTAATAATATGATCTTACAAACTTAATTAATTAAAATCTTACCATCTATAATTAATTAATAATATTATATTACATCCTATAATTAATTAATAATATGATCTTATTAACTATATTTAATAAATAATATAATCTTACTAACTATAATTAATAAACAATATTATCTTATTTCCTTTATTTATAATAATATTCTCTTACTCCCTATAATTAATTAATAATTTTTTATTACATCCTATATTTATTAATAATATTATATTACATCCTATAATTAATTAATTTTATTATCTTATTAACTATAATTAATTAATAATATTTTTACTAACTATAATTAATTAAAATATTATCTTACTGGCTTAATTTTTAATTCTTATTTTTACTTTCTTATTTTTATTTTTAATTTACATTCTATATATTATAATATATTTTACTTCCTACTTTATTATTTATTTACTCCCTTTTTACATTATAATTTATTTTACTTTCTTTCTTTATATATATATTTTACCCACTATCATTAATAATCTTATTTACAAACTTCTTTTATTTTATTATTACTTGCTATTCATTATTTTATTTTATACATACTATTTTTAATTTAATGATTACATGCTTATTTATTATTAAATTTCTTACACACTAATATTATTATTTAATATACTCCCTATTATTATTATCAAATATTCAAACAGCCTAATATATTCACTAAATCTTATACACACTAAATTATTTTATTAAATACTCTTAAATATCTAATATTACAATTTACCTTAATTCCCATCTATCAGTAGGATTTTCAATATCTCTAATCTTTGAATTCATTTAATTTATAAAGAAATTTTTGTTTATTTGAAATATATTAAATAATAATAATTGATATAATAAAAAAGAATAAAGAAAAATTTAATTAAATTGATTTTAATATTAAAAATAACAAAAGAAATTTATTCAAAAAACAATCATCAATAAAAGAAATATTGAAAATAAATTAGATTTATTTTATAAACAATAAGAAGAAGAAAAGAACAATCATTTGAATAAAACAAATTTTTTATAAAAAATATAACAACAAAAGAATAATTAACGTATGGAAATAATAAACAAAAAAAATAATTTAAATAATAATAAAACCAAAAAATAAATATTTATATAATAAATAATCTTTAAAACTATTCATCAGAATTTTGAAATCATTTTTAGATTTTAAACATATGATTAAATAGCTGAAATATGGATTAATAAACCATATAAAAATCAATTATGATTTATTTCTATTTAGAGAATATTTAATATTTTAGTCTTATTTATTTGTAAATTTTCTTATATTTTTGTGAAAAAATGATATTTCAAAATTATTGTTAAAATATAAAGAAAAAATAAAAAAATATAATAATTCTATAAAAAGTTTAAAAGAATAATCTTCGATAAAGAGTATTTTATAAAAAGGAGATATATATTTTTAAAATCTCTGTACTTTCTTTTATTCTATTGAATCTTTTCTACTCATTATTATTTCATAATAACAAACATCATTTAATACTTTAAAGATTCTTTTATCAATTTATCTTTCCTTTTATAATTATCTGACAATTTAAAGCTTTACTTATCTCTAACTTAATTATTTCAATTATGAGTAACTTGCTGTTATCAAACATTTCAACTGAACACCAAACAATTGACAATCTCCTTTGATTATTGCTTTATATTTATTTTACTTGAAAGCAACATTTTTCTAGTAAATAAAAATTATTTTAAAATTCAAAAAAATAATTAAAGACAAAAATGATAATTTAAAAAACAAACTTAATTCATAAAATAAAACCATTAAATTTTTGTTTATCAATTTACTTATATTTTGAGAAATCAACATAAAATATTTTATCTTATAGAAAATTATATTATGCAAATTTAAGAAGTTTTACTTTTTTTAATTTAAATTTAATTCCAAACGAAATCTTTCAGACAAACCCAATTAATTCTTTCAAATTTAATTTTACATAATTATTTTTTATTTGCTTATTTATTTTAATTATTTTTATTATTATCTATGGAAGACAAAAAAGAAAACAATCAAAATCAACAAAAAAAAAAGAAAAAAGAGAAAACACAAGAAGAAAAAGAAGCAGCAAGATTAAAAGCCGCAGAAAAAAAAAGGTTAAAAAAAGAGCAGGCAAGATTAGAAGAAGAAGCTAAAAAATTAAATGAAAATAAAGATACAAATAATAAGAAAGAAAATAAAAAAGAAGAAAATAAAAAAGAAGAAATCAAAAAAGAAGAAATTAAAAAAGAAGAAATTAAAAAAGAAGAAAACAAGAAAAATGAAATTAAAAAAGATGAAAAAGAAATAAAAAAAAAAAATTTATTTTCTTTAACATCATTTGAAGAAAGATATAAGCAATTAAAAACAATAAAATTTCAAGATATAAATCCTAAAAATTATACAAGTAAACATATAATAAAATTATTATCTTCAAATACTAACATAAATTATGTAAATGAAGAAATAATAAATGCCTTAAGATTAATAATAAAAAATGGAATAAATAAACAAAATTCAAATTGTTGTTATTTATTAAATGGTTTAAAAAAATATATAGAAAAATTAGATGGAGATACTTTTCAAATTTTAAATCAAATAAAAAGTTTATTTGAAGAAATATTTACAATAATAAATGAAACAACTCAAAGTGGTTCTGGTTTAGATAATACAATATATTTTTTAAAAGAAATTAAAGCAATTTTAAATACAATTCCAACAAATATTTCATTTCCAAATATTAGAGATTTTATAAGTTTAAAAATTGATGATTTTATTTTAAAAAATATAAATACAAAACAAATAATAAGTGATAAAACAGATTTAATAAAAAACAATGATGTCATTTTAATATATGGTAAATCTAAAATATTTAGAAATTTATTATCAAAAGCAAAACAAAAGCAAATTAACTTTAAATTAATTTTTGTAGATAATCCACAATTAAATCATATATCAACAGAAATAGAATATTTTTCAAAATTAAATATTCCAATTACATATACTTATATAACAGGTTTATATAATATTATAGGAAAAGTAACTAAAATTTTTATTAAAGCAAAAGCAATGTTATCAAATGGAGATTTACAAGGAAAATTAGGAACAGCTGCTATTTCATGTATTGCTAATCATTTTAAAAAACCAGTTATTGCGTTTTGTCAAATTTTTAAATTTTGGGATAAAATTATTTTAGATAGTTTTCAAGGAAAAAGTTTAAATGTTTCAAATGAAAATTTTGATGATGTTGCTGGAAAAAAAATTGAATTGGAATTTGATATTACACCTGCTAAGGATATTGCTATGGTTATTTGTGATGTTGGTAATATTCCACCTACGAGTGTTCCTTTTGTTGTTCAAGAATATTTACATAAGAATATGGAATTTGATATTGGGGAATTGAGGAAGGATTAATTTTTTTTTTTGATAATTTTTAATTTTGTTTTTGTACTTTTTTAAAAAAATTATTTAATTAATTATTTAAATAATTTTACGATGTAAACCAATTATGATTAATACTTATTTTGAATTATAATGAATAAATCTCTTTATTAATATTATTATTATTCATTTACATTAAATATATGAGAAAGTATTCTTTTCTTATTAAAATTTAAATTTGTAATAATTCACCGTTTAAAATAAATAAGAAATAAAAATTACTAAAATACATATTAAAAATTTTCAAGTTTAAATATTTATTATTTAAATTTTTATTGTAAAATAAATTAATTCACATTTAAAATAATATCAAATTAGACTAAATTTTGATTTTAAACATTAAAAAAATTTATTATTTTATTTATATTCTCAAATTTTAGATTAATTTACGTCATTAAAACAATAATATTAATCTAAAATATGATTTTATGAAAGATCATTGGAATTATATAAGAATTGGATTTTGTTTTCAATAAAATTTATAATGAATGATTTTAAAAATTTCAATATCTTTTCTAAATTTAAATAATAAAAAAGATAATAAATCTATGAGAGCTAATTTAATAAAAATTAATAAATCATAAAGGTTTAGTTAATTCAATCAAATTAATTTAATGTTTTACTTCTTAATTGATTTACCAAAACAAGATCATTTAATATTATTTCAATTCTAAATTATTATTAATGAATAATTAAGAAATTTATATCTTTTAAATTTTTTTTTTATTTTATATATAAGATTATCTTTTATTATTCTTTTTTTTTATTCCCACAAGTTTTACATAGTAAATTATTTCTTATATTCAAATTGTTACAAATTGAACATTTCCAATATTTATCTTGTGTATAATAATTATTATTTGAATTAAAATTTCTTCTATTGCAAGTAGGACATTTATCACCTTGATACTTTTTTAAACAAACAGGACATTTCCAAATCTTTGGTGAGTCATCATAATTATTTTTTTGTTCTATTTCCCTATTTCTCATATTTTGTAAAATTAACATTTCTATCACATTATTTTTTTTATTACATTTTTTACAAATGCAAGAATCTTTATAATTAATAGTTTGACAAAATTGGCAATCCCATTCATTATCATTTAAAGGTATTAAATTATTATTATTAATCTCTTTATTTTTATCTTTTTCTTTACAAGAAAATAATAATTTATTATAAATATCTAAATTAATATCCCATTTACAATAATTATCATTATTATCTTCGTAAAAAATAGCAATTGGTTTTGCATTAAATTCAATAATTTTTTCAATAATTTCATGCCAACAATTAAATGATAATAATTCCTTATCATCATAAAGGATATATTTTCTATTTTTTTTATCATAAAAAAAACAAATATAATGATCTAAATAAAAAACTAACATTCCTAAAAATTTATAATTTCTTCTTATATTATTTTCCATTGTAAATAAATCTTGAGGTTGAAAATGGTTTGTTATCATACATAATATTATTAATAAATTCTCAAAATTTATCATTTGTTCCCAAATTAAATTTATCATTAAATATTTTCCAAGTCTTTTACACTTAAATTCTTCTGTTAAAGATATTTGTTTACATTTATTACAAATTAATTTTTCATCTAAAGATGAACAATGAATTAACTTCCCAATAAAATCAAAAAATGATAAATTATTTTTTTTAACAATTTCTAAAATATTTGAAACATTAATTAAATGAAAAAAATAATTAGAATCATATTTAATTATATTATTATAATCACATTTATCGCACTTTGACTCCTTTACAATATCAATAAAAAAAAGATTATGAATTTCACACATATCACAAATTTGATCAGGATTATCAATTTCTTTAAAATTAGAATTTAAATAAGAATGAAAAAATTTGAATAAAATTTGTAATAATTCCATTGGATCTCCTTCTGAGCCTAATTGAAATATATTTTCATTTGAAAAATGATTTGAAAGTGCTATTCTAAAATTATAAGGATCAATAATTTTTTTATTATTTGGTGTGTCGTTTGAAAATTCTTTATATTGATTTAAAAGATTAATTAGTTCTTTAATAATTAAAGGTGTTTTTTCTAATATAATAAATTTCTTTTTATTTAATAAGAAAGTTCTTAAATCGTGGAAATGAATAATAGTTTGAATACATACATTTATAAAACAGTTTTTTTCAAAACTACGATTTTCTATTCCTATTCTATTAACTGTTTGTTCAAGTGATTGAGAAGATATGTATAATAGGTTATTTAGTTGATCATTGTTTATATTGTTTAATTCTTTATTCTGAGATTGACTAAATTCACTCACACTACTTTTTAATAAATGAAAAGAAGGATCATCATCCATTATTAAATTTGTTTCTAATAATTTATTTAATTATATAATATTATTCCTTTAATATTAAAATGTTTTATTAATAAAAATTATTCATTATAAATTTTGGTTTTATATACAATTAAATTCCTATTATTTATTTGAATTATTTATTATTGAATGTTTTCAATTTTTTTTATTTTCATCAGTTCTACTTTAAACAACCTTAATCTATTATAAGATAAATACACCAATCTTAGTGTATCATAGGAGAATGATGATGGAAACCAAAAAAAGAGTTGTTCTCTACAAAAAATAATTTTTGATGAATGTCCTATTTTTCAAAAAGACAATTTTTAAAATTATTAGAAATTACTTTATATAGATTCGTATATATTAATTTTTTATACCTTATTAAATTCATTAATTTTCATATTTGAGTATTTCTATTTTCTATTTCAATTGTTATTTCGATTAAAATAATACACCTTTTCTCTACAGATTTATAAGAATTTCTAATTCAATTAATCAATTTTAAATTAAACATATTTAATTCTTTAGTTAAATCAACACTTCTCTTTCATTTTTTATCATTTAATATTTTAAATTCTTTCCTTAGCTTAAATAAAATTTTTAATTTTGAATTTAGTACTCTCATTATAATAATTAAAATTCTAGATTTAAAAAAAAATTTGAGATTGAGTTAAATTTATCATTTAGCTTAAGATATATTCAATTTTTATTAAAGAAATTCAACAATTATTAAAGAATTTAAATATTATATCAAAATAATTATTTTTATTTTAAATAATATATAAATGGATTATGAAAAGGTTTTTAATAAAATAATTGAAGAAACCTATGAATATTTATATAAAAACAACTTAAAGACAATGATCCTAGGTATTTCTGGTGGAATAGATTCAACAATAACAGCATCAATTTGTTATGAAATAATAAAAAGATATTCAAAAGAAAATGATTTAAAATTTATAGGAGTGAATCTTCCATGTTCAACAAACACTGAAGAAGAGAATAATTCAGCATTAAAAGCAATGAAAGCATTTTGTAAAGAAGGAGATTATTGGATTCAAAATCTAGAAAAAGATTATAATACAATAAAATCAACTTGTGAACTTCATACAAAATCAACCTTAATATCTCAAGGAAATATAAAAGCTCGTTTAAGAATGATATATTTATATAATTTATCATCTACATTAAATGGAATAGTTATAGACACAGATAATTTAACTGAACATTACCTTGGTTTTTATACTATTCATGGTGATATGGGAGATTTAAATCCAATAGGTGGTCTTTGGAAGCATGAAATATATGAATTAGGAAAATATTTATTAAATTATTATAAAGATGATACAGATAAAATAAATGCACTCAAAAAAAGTATTGAAATTATACCTACTGATGGTAATGGTGTTCAAGATGGAGGAGATATGGCACAAATTGCACCTGGTTGTAATTATTATGATGTTGATCATATTCTTATTTCGTATATTCAAAATAATGATAATGAAATTCAAGAAAATTATAAGAAATATGGTGGAGAGATTGTTGATAAAGTTATTCAAAGAATGAAAAATTCTGAATTTAAAAGGAAACATCTTCCTATTGTTATTCAACGAAATTTATATGATAAATAAATTTAGATATTTTTAAAAGTGTAATTTATTTTAATTAATTTAATTATTGAGAAATGATTTATTTATTTAAAAAAATAATACTTTTTAATTATTTTATATTTCAGTTGATTTTGTTATTTTATAATAATATAAACTTTGAATTTTATTTATTTTAAAGAAAATTATAAATAGAAATTAATATCTTCAAATGAAGAAAAAATAAAATTAATAATTTAAAATTAGGTAATTTCATAATCATGATTAGTAAGAGATTTAATATAAACATAAATATAATTTTTAATTCAATTGAAAATATGATTTAAAAGGAATAACTTTTTATGTAAAATTAGAATTATGACTTATTTCCTTAACATCATGTTATGTTTTATTATCTTCTTCTCCTTCTATATTTTTGATTTTAATATTGATATTTTCTTAAATCTTCTTACAATTTATTAATTACTTTCTTTGCTATTTATATTTATGTGTCTATTCATGAGACTTAGTTCTTTTTAAATATCTTTGCTTTTATATTAAATATTTGCCTAATTTATAGTTAATAATTATAATTTTTTAAATATTGAAATTATCATTAAATTTGATATCTTTTAAGAAATATTATTTACAATAGTTTTAACAAACGTTAGTTAAGGAAAAACTTTTTAGAAAAGGTAGAATAAAAAATAGGAAAAGAAACAGAATTAAAAGAAATTTAAATTAAAATATAATGATTTAATAAATTAATAATAAATTGAATAACAGTTAATATTAAGAAATAAAAAATAATAAAATAGATGATTATAAAAAGATGATTTAAATAAATAACAGTATAAATAAATATAAAAAAGTCAATTTAAGGAAAAATGTTTATTTTATACAAATCATAAAATTAAAATTTTTTAATTATATATTATAAAATAGATTATTTACCTAATAAATTTTATTAAAATCAAATTATCATATATCAAATTTTATAACTTAACTTATAAATATGAGTTTAATTTTCACAAAAAATATTCATTGATAAAATTTTTAAGATTATCAAATAATAAATGATTTTTTAAGTAATCAAAATATTACATTAAAAATTATCCTTTTGATAGGTTTTTTTATTTATAGTGAAATTATAATTTTAATTTTTTTTGGATAAAAATACTATAAAAAAATAATTTAAAGAAGTAGAGAGGAATTATTGGGATTAATATCATTGAAGGATAAAGATTATACTATGATATAATTTATATTGATATTTTTATAAAAAAATATAAAATTGTTTTAATCTTTTTATTTAAATTTAATATTTATCAAAGATTTTAATTGCTTTAATTGGGGATTGGGGATTGGGGATTG